>JAJONR010005851.1:0-31777 GCA_029582245.1 Solanum etuberosum | reverse complement strand
AAACTTGAATAGTTGACCTCTGTCAAAACTTTAGGTAGAAGGCCTCACAATGCAATTCAAGTGGTTCTGTTTGCTCTAGAACATTGAGTTTGGTCACGAAGGACCATTAGTGTGGTTCCTAAGGCTTCCAGGCTCATTCCGAGCTACCTTGTGGATTTTGGCTTAAAATGGAGTTTGGGTGTGGGACTCAATTTTTGTCAACATGACCTCGGGTTGAAGTTTTGACATCTCTATTGAGTCTAGAATACTAAATTTGATTGGGTTGCATAGTTCATTTGCATGCACGGGGTTCCAAGAAAATCTCAAGGCCTTGATAGAGCATTTTGCACCTTCGAAAGGTGGGCTGATCCAGCACCATTGCTCTTCGAATTTGTGAGTCTCGCATCGCGTTCACAGAAACCAGAGACTTTGCTCTGTTTTTGTGAGCCTGGTTCCACGTAGGTGCGGATCAAGTGCTTTGGTCAAGGTAATTGTAGAGAGAGGTAACCTCAACCCTTTCAATCTGCTGATAACCTCCTGCATTCACGAAGAAGTCCATGGTTGATCTTACCCTGTTAACCATCTCGATCACAGCTAGGGGCCCACATTCGCTACAGTCACTTGACTGGTCTTTTGATGGAAGACCAGACTCATTTGAGCTACTGTTCAAATATTCCTAAATTTATTTTAATAAATAGAAAATTGTAATTTAGCTGATTTAAGTTGTTATTTATCAGGAAACAAAAAGTCTACATATTAGGATCATCGTGAAGGTGCAGTCGACTCATCTTTAAGGTAAATTATTGTCCTGAAGGACCTTCTTAGCATCTTGAATGGTGAAATGTTTGTTGTTTTGATGCATCTATTGTTTGGGATGTTTTAAGGCTTGGATTGGGTCGTGACAATGGAAAAAGAAGATAATGGCGATTCACTGAATGTGAAAAGGCAAGCTCAATTCCATCCCTGAAAATGACAACCTTCTAAGTTGAAATGAGGGCTAAACTAGGCGAACAAGATGGTCATCGGTGATTCAGCGAACGTGAAGTCTAAAGCCAAGAAAGGGGGAGCTGAAGAACAAAATGGTGATTCGCCGATCAAGTAGGCAAGTCCGACTAACGTCGCAGATTAGGTCGCGCATGGAATTTTGGGCCAATTTTTAGGGAATTTATAAATATCCCAAAGGAGAGAGAAAAATGTATCTTTTATCGGTTTTGAGTATCTGAATTAGAACTTTACTATTCTCATAGTTTTGGGATTTTTAAGAATTTGTAATTGACAATTGAGGGTTCAATTCAAAGTTGGTGTTGAAGATTATTGTTGATTATCAACACTTTGATGGTTGAAAACATATTTGGTATAATTTCTTTCACTTTTATGAATTTTGGCTAAAACCTCAATTCTAGGGGTGTGATTATGGAGTTGGGTGTTAACTTATTTAGTGGGTCTAGTGTCTTGCACTATTATTTTATGTTTATTCATGGATTTGAGATATTTAGCATGGGTTCAATTTATGGGCTAAGGTTACAAACATAGTCCTAGCTTAGATCTATGATTGATGCTTGAAAGAAATTATTTATGTGGGTAAATAGCTTAATACTTGCAAATTAGATTTGATTGTTGTAGTTTGCTCAAAAGAGAAATTGTAGTTCGTTTCTAATTGCCAAAATTTGCTCTAAAGAGAGATTTTGTAAGGTATTCAGTTAATTTGTATTTTCACATGAATGAGAGCAAAATGAGATTTCATGATATGATGCATTGAGATCTAAAGAATATTTGTGTCGTTTATGATTACCCAGTTTATCCATGATTATTTTACATTGTTGAACAAGCACTTGCACCCCTATTTGATGTTGATACCAACCCCCACACCCCTAGCTTGTCTTCTACTTGTTTAAACCTCTATTTTAGTTGAATTGTGATAATTGATTTTAAACTCTTATTTGAAATTTGGTGGAATCATCCACCCACTAGTTCTAATTTTTGAACTTGTTTATTAGTAGTAGAATACATTTTTGTTTGGTATTGTCGTTCTGCCCCATTGCACGTGGAAATATGAGTGTAGATGGAAGTGACAGTGCTAATCACTATGGGAAAAATGATAACATTGGAGATGTGGACGACATGCATGTTAATGTCAGTGAGAGTACATGAGAAATTTGGTTACCCCTACTACTGGGAGAGCTATGTTTAAAGTAATCGGAACGATGTTGCAATTGCTCCAGATTAGAGGGATGTTTGGAGGTCTAGCTCATCAAGACCCCCATGAACATCTTAGAAATTTTATGGATACTTGTGGACCTTCACTTTTAAGAATATTGCACAAGAGCCCATGTGTTTGATGTTGTTTCCTTTCTCCTAAATGGTTGAAGCAACCAAGTGATTAGCCGAATTACCACAAAATTCCATAACTACGTAGGAGGAACTAACAAAGGTCTTCCTTAAAAGATTCTTCCCTCCTTCGAAGATTGTGAAACTTAGAGATAGCATCCAAAATTTCAAGATAGTGGATGGTGAACCTCTCGTAAAACTAGGCTGTAATTCTTAAAGTTATTGTTGTAATGCCCGACACATGGTGTCCCGAACAACTTATTGTTGCCGTATTTCTATTGTAGACTTGATATAGTGAACAAAGGGTTGGCTGACCACCTCATTCAAGGAGGATTAATGCGACAACCATATGATGTGGCAACAATGTTGCTTGATGACATGACAAAGATAAATCGAGCATGACATACTAGGTAGGACCAAGTGACTTCTCTTAAGCTGGGTATGACCAAGGAAAAAATGGAAAAGAACCAAGAGCTTGATGAAAATATGGTCAAGATGATTACCTAACTTGACTTGTCATTTAAACTTGTCATAGGGGGTAGATTCAAATCGGTGAACGTAGTTGGTATGAGCAGTGGGCAATGCCTGGATTATGAAAATTTTGAGGCATTATACAATGAGAAAGTGCAATACATGGGGAACCAAATGGGGGGTTCTCATCCAAACTATCTGAAGATGGGTGGAAATCTACGTTTGACTAATAAGAAGGATAATGGCTGGAGAGATTGCAGAGATAGTGGAGGAAATTGGAGTGATAGTAAGGCTGACAAAGACAGGTATATATCATCTCATGATCATCCCAAACCCAAAGAGCAAGCTGGACCTGAAGGGAATTGAACTGATGACATGTTGACTAGGATCTTTAACAAGCTAGAGGGTTCTGACAAAGTGTTGAAAGATTTGAAAAATGATTTCTCCTCTTTGACTCAAATGGTTAGTTCCCACCCTGTGTTAATTAAATCGCTGGAAACTCAAATGTGTAAAATCTCCGCTCATTTACATCCAAGGAAAAAAGTGACCTGTCTTTGTGATACCATCAACAAATCTAAGAATTATGCTTTATGAGTGAGAACTACATTATTCCACGACATTAAATAAGGTGCTTCTTGGGAGGCAACCCAAGTTTTCTTTATTGCTTTTAATACATATGTTTTGAGTGCAGGTAAAAAGGAAGTCAAAAATTGAAAAGGATAAAGCGCGCAATGAAAAAACCCATTAGGTGATCCACCAATTTGATTTGGCGGGCATATTCATGCTCGCCTTCTCAACCAAGAATTTTGAAAAATGGTTCAGTTAAAGTATGCGTACATGTACCTATTCGGCGATCCACCGAATGCATTGGGCGAGTAACATTGGATCCACCAAATAGAACTCCATGTTTGGGTATTTGTACAGACATCATCAAAGAGCTTTAGCTCCTTTGGCGGGTTGCTGAACTCAATTGATGACGTTAGTTGCAATCTGCCGAATGCGCCTGAAAGTTGAAAGCCAATAGTCTTTCCTCTTTTAAATGTTCATCTTTTGATATTTTTGAACTTTTTCACTTTCTACACTATCTACATCTAGTCTAAATACAATAGTGTGTCATTTTTTCTTCGATTTTAATTTGTGGAGTGCATGATTGTTGATTACTCTCGACCCAAACCCCTTCTCCCTTTTGTTCAAAGAGCTTTTGCTTTCTAATGTTGGTTTTTGGGTCTAAATATCTTTTTTCTCCTTGAAATTTGTTCTTAATTACTTATGAACTATTGTGTTTTCTATTTTGATATGTGAAGCTTGTGGGTATGTGATAAAATGGTCGATTGAGTGGTACCCATGATTTGTCCTTGTTGATTTTGTGACCAAATTACTAACAATTGATTTTGTGGGTTGTTAGTTGATAATTACTTGATAAATATTGCGGGTCTTGTATGAATTTTGTTTGGGTGAAGTCTGATTAACCCAGTGTTATCCATTAGGCTTGAATTTTCCCAATGATAGATAGGGTGATGTCTTTCTTGAGGGAAAATCTTCGATTTTGCAATACTATGTTGAATGTGGGGTAAGCGTGAGTACCCAAGGATTAGTTAGGAACTAAAGGTTACTACTAGAAACTACCCTATTTAAGCCTCCACCTCAAAGTTCTCTCGGTGCTAAGTAAAATCCCAAGAGAAATAGTCATATTCATATTCATATTCAAATTCATATCATTATACTTGAAAAGGGAACAACTAATTACCAATCCAATCTTAAGTCATCATAGAGTAGCTCCTTTAAATCATTATCCATACATATGTGAGAAAACCTTTCACAGCCATGATTTCATACTATGTGAGAAAACCTTTCAGTTAAGACAATCCTATGGGGGAAGTAGTTAGGAACTAGAGGTTACTACTAGAGACCACCCTATTTAAGCCTCCACCTCAAAGTTCTCTTGGTGCTAAGTAAAATCCCAAGGGAAATAGTCATATTCATATTCATATTCATATAATTATACTTGAAAAGGGCACAAAAATTACCAATCCAATCTTAAGTCATCATAGAGTAGATCCTTTAAATCATGATCCATACATATGTGAGAAAACCTTTCACAACCATGATATCATACTATGTGAGAAAATCTTTCACAATTTCATTGATACTCACTTGAAAATTACCCTTAGTTCATAAAACTTCTTTTCATAAATCATGCTTAGCTTTCATAAATAATTTCATAAGTTCATAACATTTCTTCATAAATTCATAGTCGAAATAGTGAGTAATGCATGCTTCCTACATAATCAATTGGAAAATATGTAATTGAATCAAATCATGCATAATAAGTTTGAAATCAATCAATTGAATCATAATCAAATAGAACCTATGAAGATTTACATGAAACCCTAGATAATTTGGTGAAATTAGCTTTTGGATATTGATGTTCTTGGGACCCAATGGATGAATGGAATCCATTGGTGAATCCCCACATACCTTGATACACAAAGACCAAAAGCAATGGAGTAAAGAGGAGACTTGGAGCTTGAAACCCTATGTGTTCTTGCTTAAGCTTGAGATAATTTGGAGATGATGAATGTGATTGGGATTTGAGATTTTGAGACAGACAGAGAGAGTTGGGTTAGTCTTAGGAATGGAAATGTAGTTATAGGACTTGGAATTAGAGTAAAAATGACATAGTATAGGTATTAAATGCATAGGAAACTACCTAAATACCCTTAATAAATAACTGTCAGACTCGGCCTACGATTTGGACCTACGGTCCGTAGAAGCTTCTACCGCCGTAGAATCAACTTTAGAAAACAAAAATTCATCTTTCTTTCCATGAAACCATTATATGGTCCCTCGTTCAGTCTATGGCTCGTAGGTCTCTTCTGTAGAACCCAGGTTTAAGTCTGAAAATTCACTAAGTTTGATCCCTTCTACGAGACCCTTTCTACTACCAGTAGAACAAACTACGACCGGTCAAACCATTAAGTAGGTCTGAGGTCCTAAATCAAATCTCTGAAACATTTCTCCGAAAGCCATCTACCACTCTTACAAATTCCTATGGTTCGTCCTGTTCACTCATAGTTAAAACTTTAGAAACTTGAATTTCCCAATGTCTACAAAATACTTTCCTACGACTCGCAGGGACTTATACACCCTATTGGTCAATTCGTAGCACCAGATCTTATCTTGGGCATATTTATATGCCTAATTGCTACAATTTACCCACATGTACCTTACATTTCGAGTGCATTCTTGATTCTATTTGATATGTTTTAGATAAGTATTGTTATGATTGCATACTAACCTACATGATTAACTATATGTAGGGGTTCCTAGAGAAGTATGAACATAATGGAATCAAAGGAAATGAGCATGATAAAAATGCATCGAGAGGATGAGCATTAGCGCATTGCCCTAGCACTGAGGCGCACTAGCGGCATAGGGTGCCAAGCGCCAAAGTACTGAGGTAGCATTTAGACACATTGGTGGCGTAGGGCACCAGCCCTGCCTTGCCTTGGACTTCTTCCTGGCACCTTGCCCCCGACTTTCCCATAAACTTTAATTGTTTTAGGATCCCAAATACAATTAGAAAGGGGAATTATTTTCCGAAACTCTATAAATAGGACCCTAGGTTTATTTTAGAACTTACTTCTTTTTCAAGTGCAAGAGCAAGGGAAAAATAATTCATCTTAGGTTTCAATTTTCTACTCTTTTTAGTCTTGAATTATATGAAAACAATCTTATTTGTAGTTTTGATTATTATGAGTTGATAAAAGCCTTTGTATTGGGGCTGTAGCCATGGGTAATTTTTGAACAACGATTTCCATGGATTAATTTAGTGATCACATAAATTACTTTTGTATTCTTGTTTTAGTATTTCAGGATTGGCCACCATTGAGATAAATATATTGTCTATTCTTGAACTCGAGAGACAAATAGGTATAAAGACCAAAGAATACAAAGATTGTGATCTTTCTTGCATACCACTTGCTTCGATTCGTGTTTAGGATTGACATCCGGATGACCACCATGCTTGGTTATAAAACATAATGAAATATAAATTCTTGCCAATTGATTCTGTCTATCCCCGCTCAACGATGTAGTTAGACAATCAACTAGAGTAGGTGATTAGAGGTCGAGAGAACATGATCACAACATCAACTATGTAAATCAACAATTTGATGACCGTAATTAATTCATACAAGAGATGTGATACATTAAACCTAAAGTATGTTGCATCCATGGAACATGATATGTTGCAGCCATGGAATTGTCTCTTTACTGTTAAAACACTGAAATTGACACTGTTATTAGTTACTTACAAAGTTGAATTATTTGCAATAGTAGTGAAACCACACATTTCTTTAGAACACTTTCTTTAAATTTTGGACTTAGTAAAACTGATATAAATTGATCGTAAGTCCTTTCGGTTCGACAATAAAACTCTGAAAGAGCCATTTATTACTTCTGTGACCACGTACATATACGTGTACATTTGGGAGCAACAAATTTTTGATGCCGCTGTCGGGGAACTTAGAATTAGATTATATTTAATTTTTTTAAGCCTACTATTTTATTGTTCAAGTTTTAATAATTTGATCTTAGCTGATTTAGATTATAGGTCTTGGAGCACAATTCTGGCTCGAGGAAGAAACTTGTAGAATAATTGCATGAACCTTAAAGATTTCTTCATTGAAGAAGAATTCTAGCGGCTCTATACCCACTTCAACAGTTTAAGCCAGGTACCGAGGAAAATCCTGAGGATAATCGTGGTGAAAATGTAGAAAATGAACAGGAAGAGGTACCTACAGAGATGGCAGGAAGACCGGTCCATGAGATGGCAGTCCCACTCACCACCAATGTTACATCCAGTATTTGGAAACCACCACCGGATGGGAGATTTGAGCGAAAGCAAAACATAGTGCAACTCATTCATTCGACTGCGCAATTCACTGGCCTTCTTCATGAGGATCCCCAAGTGCATATAAGGAACTTTTGGGAAATAAGTGACACTTGCCTTCCAATGGGGGAATCATCTGATTATCTGAGGTTAACTCTTTTTCTATTTTCACTGTTGGGAGAAACAAGGCGGTGGTTGGCATCTGAACCATCAAATTCCATCACTACATAGGAAAATCATGCAAGGAAATTTCTGATTAGATTCTTTCCATCAAGCAAGACTGCAAAGCTAAGGAGTGAGAGTTTCAAGCAGAGGAGTGGAGACAACATGTACCAAGCATGGGACCGAGTTAAACAATTATTGATTGCATGTCCACATTATTACCAGGAAAATGAAATGCTAGCTCACACATTTATTAAAGGCCTCAAATATAATGCAAAGGTACTTCTATCCAGCAGGTGGGCAAGCTTTAGAAAGGACACGTGATGAGCCAGTTGAACTCCTAGACAAACTCTCGGAAGGCAATCCGGAATGGAATAGAGATGCGCAAAGAAATATGGGGCATAAGGTTGCAGGAATGTTAGAAATTGACACTATAACGTAATTTACCACACAAATGGATTCTTGGCAACATCAGATTACCACTCTGATAATTAATTATCACTAGGGAAACAACAATCGCAAGTAAATGCAGTACAGTAACCTAAAGGATGGTGTGAAGTTTGTGGTAGTGGAGAACACATGACTGACTATTGTGAATCAAATCCAGGTTTTGTGAACTATGTATGTAATGCCCAAAGAGGTGGAGAAATGCCTAATTATGGCAACACATATAACCCAAGTCAGAGAAATCAGCCAAACTTCTCATGGGGTGGTAATGAATATCAAAATCAAGTCCATGGGCAAAACCAATACAGATTGCAAGGCAATGGGTAGTAGCATCAAAACCATGGGTAAGGTGGTAATCAAGGTGTCCAATAAGGAAACATTACTAGTGAGGAGATGTTCTAGCACCTGATGGCAGAGATGGGAAAACCAATGCAGAGGTAGACAAGTTTGGAACGGAGTTGAGAAATTCCTGGCTGTCAATTAAAAATTTAGAAAGGAAGGTTGCACAATTGGTTAGTGTTATAACTGCATGTCTAGATGGGGGTCTTCTGGGTGACACTGATCCAAACCCAAAACAAGTAAATGATATCGGTATGAGAAATGTTTTATGACTAGAAGAGATAGCTCCAAAGAATTGAAATACCCAAGTAGTGAGTTGAGAAAAGAAACAAGGAGAGGTTGGTCAAAGTTCAAATGTCCAGAGGGTTGTTCCTCAAGTAAAACCACCTCCTCATTTTCCAAAAAAATTCAAGAAGCAAAATGAAGATGAGTGCTTTGGTTAGTTTCTCTCTCTCCTTAAACAATGTCACATTAATCTACCATTGGTTGATATTTTGCAGGGAATTCCTAAATATGCCAAGTATGTGAATGAGATAGTGGTGAACAAGATAAGGTTGACTGAGTATGAAACAGTAGCACTTACTGAGGAGTGCAGTTCCATAATTCAGAATAGACTACCCACAATGTTAAAAGATATAGGCAGCCTCACAGTACAAAATACAACTGGGCAAAGTGTTCATGCATGGGGTTATATGATCTGGGTGCAAGTATAAATCACGTGCCCGCATAATTATATAAATAAATTAGGATTATGTAGTACAAAACAAACCATTATCATCTTACAGCTTGCAGATAGATCTGTTGTTAGGCTAGAATGGGTAGTGGAAGATGTGGTTGTATAAGTAGGGTGTTTGATCTTTCCTGTAGAATTTGTGGTCCTAAACATTGAGCCTGATCCTGAAGTTCCATTCATATTGGGACTACATTTCTTAGCCATGGGGCGAGAATTGATTGATGTAGCAGCAGGGAAGTTTACCATGAGAGCGCATGACAAGATATAAGTTTTTGATGTCTATCACGCTTTGAAGTTTCCTGTTATCTCTGAGGAGTTTTTTACTATTAGTGTTGTGGATCTAGTCATAGAATCACATTATTTTTCTTCGAGAGATCCATTGGAAAGTGTATTGTTAGGCCATGACATTTTTGGGGATGTGGAAGCTTAAGAGTTGTCCACTTGTCTTGATGTGGTACTTGTGGGAATCCAGAGAGGTGAAGGGGAATCATTAGATCGAGTTTCGGAACCTCTAACCAAACCATCGATTATAAAAGCATCCAGGTTATAGAATAGATCTCTTTTGATGCACCTAAGGTATGCATATCTGGATGACAATGAAACTTTACCAGTGATACTTTCTGCACACTTATCTAAATCACAGGTTGATGCGGCATAGAAGATTTTGAAGCGAATGAAGAAATCCGTTTAGTGGAAAATGTCTGATATTCATGGGATTAGTCCGGAATTTTATATGCATAAAATCTACATGGAGGAGGATCGAAATCCAAGTGTACAACGTCGGCTACCATTGATGAAACAAATGGTAATAAAAGAGGTGATCAAGTGGGTAGATTTCAAAATTGTGTAGTCTAACTCTGGAAGTAAATGGGTGAGTCATGTACATCCTGTACTAAAGAAAGGAGGTATGATAGTGGTGAAAAACGAAAATAATGAGTTGATTCCCACAAGAACTGTTACTGGGTGGAAAATTTGCATGGATTACTGGACTGAATGATTCCACAAGAAAAGATCACTATCACGTCCCTTTCATTGATCAAATGCTTGACCATTTAGTAGGGCAGGAGCACTATTGCATTTTAGATGGTTATTCCCGATATAATCAGATTGTGATTGCACCCGAAGATCAAGAGAAGGCTACATTCACATGTCCCTATGGCACATATGCTTTTAAGTGTATGCCATTTGAACTCTACAATGCCCCTGGCAGTTTTCAGAGATGTATGATGGTTATTTTTCATGACATGGTGGAGGACTTTGTAGATGTATTCATTGATAATTTCTCTGCCTTTGGGAAGTCTTTACAGGTATATCTTCAAAACCTCGATAAAGTACTCACTCATTATGAAGATACTAATTTGGTACTTAATTGGGAGAAATGTCACTTCTTGGTTTGGGAAGGAATAGTGTTGGGTCACAAGGCATCGAAATGTGGATTAGAATTGGATAAACTAAAGTTGAGGTGATTGAGAAATTGCCACCTCCAGTTTCTGTCAAAGGAGTAAAAATCTTTCTAGGACATGTGGGTTCTTACCAGATATTCATCAAGGACTTTTCCAAGACTGCCAAACCTATGTATAGTCTCTTGGAGAAAGAGGTGAAATTCGAGTTTGAAGATCATTCTCTAAAAGCTTTTGAGATACTAAAGAAGAAGTTAATAGAAGTTCAAATCTTGATTGCTCCTAACTAGGAGCTGCCATTTGAACTAATGTGTGATGCAAGCGATGTAGCACTGGGTACAGTATTGGGACAAAAGAGATAAGGTGTTCCATTCGATTTATTATGCTAGAAAGACCCTTGATTCTATCCAAGCTAATTACACAATGACTGAGAAGGAGATGTTTGCTCTAGTTTTCAACTTTGACAAATTCAAATCCTATTTAGTAGGTACCTAGGTGACTATCTTTACTGACCATGCAGCTATTAGGTACTTATTCAACAAGCTAAGCCAAGGCTCATTCGGTGGATATTACTTCTACAAGTGTTTGACCTTGAAATCAAAGAACTGAAAGGCACAGGGAACCAAATATCTGATCATCATTCAAGGTTGGAGGACTTATCTCATGTGCAAGAAGAACGACTGATTCGAGAAGAGTTTCTAGACGAGCAGTTGGTGGCCTTATATATCTTCCAAATTCCCTGGTACACTGACATAGTTAATTTATTGGTAAGTGGAGTGCTTTCGTCGGGCGCAACCACTCATCAAAGAAAGAAGCTAAAGCATGATGCAAGGTTCTACATCTGGGATGAAACATTATCGTTCAAACAATGGGTGGATCAAGTGGTTACAAGATGCATTTAGGAAAACGAGGCCAAGTAAGTACTCGAGAGTTATCATGCAAGTCCTTATGGAGGAAGTCACGGGGGAGAGTGCAGGACTCACAAGGAATTACAATCAGGCTTCTTCTTTCCCTCTTTGTCCAAATATTCTATAGCTTATGTGAAAGAATGTGACCAATGTCAAAGGTTGGGTACTATATCTAGAAGACATTAGATGCCACTAAACAATATTCTTGAGGTAGAAATCTTTTATGTGTGGGGTATTGACTTTATGGGTCCTTTCCCACTATCAGATGGAAACCAATACATTCTAGTGGTGGTAGATTATGTGTCCAAGGGGGTCAAGGTTGTATCTCTTCCCCCGAGTGATTCAAAGGTGGTGATTAAATTCATAAAGAAGCACATTTTAACTCATTTATGTACTCTAAGGTAAATCATAACTGATGGAGGTAAGCACTTCATTAACTACTTGGTGAAGAATGTTCTCGCCAAATATGTTATTCATCATGTGTCTACGACATATCACCCACAAACTAGTGGCCAAGTTGAAGTGTCAAATCAAGACATGAAGCAAATCTTGGAAAAAACAATAAATGCACTACAGAAAGATTGGGCCGGGAAGCTTGATGACACATTATGGGCATATAGGGCAGTATATAAGACACCCATAGGGACCTCTCCCTATCACATGGTGTTTGGTAAAGCATGTCAGCTTCCGGAAAAGTTAGAGCATCAAGCATATTGGGCGATAAAGAAGTTAAATCTTGACCCAGAGCTAGTAGGCAGGAAAAGAGTAGGACAATTGCACGAACTTGAGAAGTTTAGGCTCCATGCTTATGAGAATGCAAAGTTGTACAAAGAGAAGACTAAGTGATTGCATGAAAAGCACATAGTCACTCGTACCTTTACTCCAGGCCAAAAATTATTGCTCTTCAGCTCTAAACTTAGATTATTCCCCAAAAAACTAAGGTCTAAATGGAGTGGGACTTTCGAAGTGGTGAGGATGACACAACATGGTGTTGTTGAGCTTAAAGGAAAAGATGCATCATCATTCTTAGTAAATGGACAACGGGTTAAGAACTAATTTGGTAAAGATGCGGATTGAGATCGAGAGGCTCTTGAGGTAAATGATTAATGATTCAAGGTTGCATCGAGCCGCGACGTTAAACAAGGCACTCCATGGGAGGAAATATGTGAATATTTGTAATAGTTAGTTATTTTTAATTTTATTTTATTTTATTTTTGGTAGGATTTAGTTTAAATTACAATTATTTGTAATAATTAGGTATAAAAAAAGAGTCGTCCCACGATAAAAACTAAGTCGCTGGGTGGGAGGCAACCCACCATTTCTATACATGGTTTAGTTGATGCACAGACTTAGGAATGTTTACCACGCATCGAGATGAAAATTTTGACAAAAATGGTCATATGTACACAAGGCGCGCCGCGCCATAGATGCAACAACTACAGCACTGGTCGAGCTGTCTTGCAGCACGTCGTGTCAGGTGTGTAGAAATGCCATACTGGACGGGCACTCACCAAGCGCACCACACCAGGTTTATAAGTTTTGCAACCAATTTTGGGTGGACTGGCAGCGCTTCATACCTTATGGCTCTTCAAAAAAAAAAATGTGGGCCCCACCCATCCAAACCCCACTCTAACCTTTTAATTCCTAAACCTAATAAAATTCCTCTCAGTTTCTCACTCTACTTGCTGCCCCTCGCTCCAATTCCTTCAACTTTCTTCTCTTCTAACTTACAACTCTCACACCCAAACACCCCAATCCTCCATTGTTGCTTTCCCCAAGCTTTTTCTAGACATCAATCCTACCACCAGAAACCACCAAAGAAAACAAACCCCACCAAAAATCCCCCACTGCCCACGCCGACCCACCCCCTCCCCACACCCAAATATTTTTTTTGCTTTTTTTTCTCACACATTGTGGGTTTTCATGGCACCTAGAGGCAAATGTTGAAATTGGAGCGGGTAGCAAGAGAAATAGGAAGGGGTCTTCCGCTAGAACTTCTAGTCGGGAACCTATCGGATTGCTCCCTCAAAAATTCAGTTAACAAGCGGTGGATATATTGGAGAGGAGTGGTATGATTGTTAGCAGGAAGAAAAGTATTTGAGCAATGAACATGAAAATGAGGGGTGTTTGCAAACCTATTTTCTCCAAATTAAAGCAAAGGTGTACGCATTGGGCATCTAATACATTTAACTTGACAATGGAGAGTGTAATTTAAGTCTTGTGCATGAATTATATGGTAGTTAGAACACAAATATTTTGTTTCGAAATCGAGGTGATATAAGGTGTCGTCTTGTCTGGTTTTCTATAGGAATAATTTTTAAGGACTCCTGATTGTGACCATATTGAATATCAAGAGATGAAGGAGACGCCTCCGTATAGGGATATACACCATACTCTTTACAGTGTAAATTCAATTTCTAGGTTGGAACAAACTAAGGATACAGGTAGACATGCCACTCTGAATACACCCATTTAAATCAAGAGGTGTGTGTTTGGATAAAAATTATGTGTAGTACCTTGTTACCTTGTAAGAACACCTCGGAGGTCACTAGGGAAAGGGAAGTGTTGGTCTACAGACTCATGAAAGGGCTGCCTATTAATGTGGGCGCATTCTTCATCAAAATATGATGAAGTTTTGTATTAATAAGAGATGGTGCTTTTGTTATGGTAGTTTGTCTCTGTCCAATGCCCTCATGACTAACCATTCCCCAAAAGGTTAAGAAAACATCAAATGAAGAGTGGTCGGTGGGTGTAACATCCTGAAAATTAGTAGGCTAAAACTAGAGCTATATGTGAGGGTTAGAGTCAAGGAGGTGGGCAAGGGCCAAGGGAGAGGACTAGGGCAGTCCACTCTCCCTAGACACTGCCCTAGTGACCACGACCACCACCATGGCTCGTGGTAGGGACCACGGCTCATGGTGTGGTCCATGGTGGGCTAGGCAGTGAGCTTGCCAAGCTGCCCAAAAAGGAGACCCTCCCCCCACGAGCCACTTGACGGCTCGTAAAGGCCAACAAGGGCCGTGGGAGGGGTTGTGGTCTTCACTTAGCCTCAAGAGGGCCAAGTCATGAAGACCTAGCCACTTCCTCGAGGTCCACGAAGGGGACCACATCTCGTGGTCATGACCGGAGCTGTAGTCAACTTAGTCTTCAGTTTCGAGAAAATTTTCTCACACTCATCTGACCACTGAAACTTAACCTTTTTCTGAGTCAACCTAGTCAATGGGGAGGTTATGGATGAAAATCCTTCAAGAGATCTCTTGTAATACCTGGCAAAACCCAAGAAACTTCTGATATCTGTCGGAGAGGTGGATATGGGCCATTGTTTCACTGCCTCTATTTGGATTCTCGGATTCCTTCGCTAGATACCACATGACCAAGGAAAGCGACAGAAAGTAACCAGAATTCACATTTGCTTAGCGAATAACTGGCGATCCTTGAGAGTTTGCAGAACAACTCTCAGATGAGTCACATGCTCCTCCTCACTCCGAGAATAAATGAGGATATCATCAATAAAGACAATAACGAATAAGTCCAAATACGGTTTGAACACCCTGTTCATTAAGTCCATGAAAGCTATAGGAGCATTTGTTAGTCCAAAACACATAACTACAAATTCATAATGACCATACCGAGTTCTAAAAGCTGTGTTCGGAATGTCACTATCTCTGACTCTAAGCTGATGATAGCCGGATCTGATGTCTATCTTAGAAAAGCAACTAGCACCCTGAAGTTGGTCGAACAAGTCACCAATCCTGGGGATAGGATACCTATTCTTGACTGTGACTTTGTTCAACTGGTGATAGTCAATGCACATCCTGAGAGAACCATCTTTCTTTTTCACGAACAATATTGGAGCACCCCATGAAGAGATACTAGCTCTGATGAAGCCCTTATCTAGAAGGTCTTTTAACTGTTCATTCAATTCCTTAAGCTCGGCTGGAGCTATTCTGTAAGGAGGAATCGAAATGGGCTGGGTATCTGGAAGGAGATCTATTCCGAAGTCGATCTCCCTTTCGGGAGGAACTCTAGGAAGATCTTCTGGAAACACTTCTGGAAACTCATTTACTACTGGAAGTGACTCAAGAGTTGGGGTTTCAGAGTTCGAATCCTTAACCCGAACAAGATGATAGATGTATCCCTTGGAACTCATTTTTCTGGCCTTAAGGTAAGAAATGAATTGACCCATAGGCACTGAGCTACTACCCTCCACTCTAAGACTGGCTCGTTTGGAAACTGAAACCGAACGATCCTAGTTCTACAATCGATTGAGGCATAACAGGAATGTTACCAATCCATGCCTAGAATGATATCAAAATCTATCGTTTCTAACTCTACAAGATCTACTGAGGTTACTTTCTGAGAGACTGTGACAGGGCAATTTCTGTATACCCGTCTAGCTATAACTGGGTCACCAACTAGAGTAGAGACTGAGAAGGGTTCTGAAAGAATTTCTGGACTGACACCGAAGTTGACTGCTATATATGGAGTTACAAAAGACAATGTAGCCCCTGGATCTAACAAGGCATAAACATCTAAATGAAAGACTCGTAACGTACCAGTGACTACATCAGGAGAATCTTCCTGATCCTGGCGAGTCTGAAGGGCATACAATTTGTTCTGGCGCTGATCGCCACCTTTACCAGATGAAAAACCCTACTGAATTGGGCGACCTGCTGGTGCTACTGGGGCTTTAGACTGAGCCCTATTGTAGTTACCTCCTTGCCCCTGCCTAGTAGAAGGTAAATCCTTCAACCTATGGCCACACTGACCACACCCAAAGCATCCTTCCTTGCTTGCAAGACACTCGCCCGGATGGGTCTTACTACACTTTGGACAAGTTGGGAAAGTCGTGTTACCTGAAGCGCTCCCCTGAGACTTAGAGCCTGATGCCCTACCTTTCTGATCCTGTCGAAACCTGTGGGATGGAGCACTAGCTGATGAAGGTGATGGGGCTATAGACCTCAGCTAAAACTGTGAGTGATTTCCACCACCCGATTTCTGCTGAGAGTATTCATAATTCCCCGTTCTAGCCTTCTTGTTATCCGTAGACATTTCCCTAAGATTTTCTCCCTCAACCTGCTGAGTATGAGTCATGAGCCTAGAGATATTCATATCCTCTAACAACATAGCATTCCTGCACTATGTCTTCACTAAGTCGGATACCCTAAACAGAAACTTACTCATCTGTGCCCTCGAATCATCAACCATATGTGGAGCATACCTGAAGAGTTGAGTGAACTTCAGCCCGTACTCTTGGACTAACATTGTATCCTACCTCAAATTCATAAACACCTGAGCTTTAGTCTCTCTTAACTCCCTCGGGAAGAACCTATCCAGAAAAGATCCAATAAAACACTCCCAAGTCATAGGAGTTGCATCCGTACCCATGTTTTCTTTCCAATGAGTGAACCAAATGTGAGCTACATCCTTAAGCTGGTAGGATGCCAACTCTACCCTATCATTACCGGTTACTTGCATCACTCCAAAGATTTTCTTAACTTCATCAATGAAATTCGGTGGGTCCTCATCAACCTGCGACCCTAGAAACTCTGGCAGATTCATCTGAATAAAATCTCAAACCATGGCTGCAACTGATCCACCATTAGTGTTAGTAGGAACTGGGGACTCCTGATTGTTCTGATTGGCCACACTCTGAGCCAAAAGTTGAATCGCATTGCGAAACTCTGCATTCAAAACCTCATGGTCTGGGACAGGAGAAACTGCGTTGGCATTTCGTGCATTAGCATTCCTTACGTAATCTCTATAAGGAGGCATGATCTGAAATGCATAACGACGAATTAGAAAGGAGATCATACCCACACATAATAAGAATAGCAAAGAAAGTGAAGTTTTTTCTTAAAACACTTCGTTGCCTCCCTCTCATAAGATGTGGTGCACTTCACACCCATGAAAGAAACTCTACTTAGTGCGGCTTTCAGACATCCTAGGACCCTTGAACCTAATGCTCTAATACCAAGTTTGTCACGCCCCGAGGCTATCCCCTTGATGTAACACGGGACCTAGGATCACGAGTGACCCCAAGATAACCTTGTTTTTGGCATGTCATAAGCATACTAAAAGATAACTGAATAAAGACATACTATGCGGAAGCTTTAAACAATAATTAACTAAAAAATGGGGAATATCCAATACTGATATGAATATAGATAATGTACTACGAGTTTAGTGATACTGAACAATCACTCAAAAACTAAAGTTGAATCTAAAACTATGTCTGAAAAGCCTCTACTGACTAAAGTTGCTGAAACGGATCAGGAACTGATCTATGCATGATCTGGATGTTGAGTACCTGAACCTTGAGACTGAATGCTGAGGTATAACTGAAAACCTGGTCAAACGCACTAAAGTCTGACTGTGGGAGCTACTATTAACCGACATAAAACCACGTGAGCTGAACGTGGAGTCTGATGTATACGCCCCATCGAGAGGACCCAATATACCTTGCCAGGGGTATAAAGGCATGACTGGCGTGATCACTAAATCTGATGCCCAACAGAGGGGACTTATAATCCTACGGGGGCACGTAGTTTTGGGACTCTGAGGGTATGCTGAACCCTAGTCCAACTCGGTGCTAAGTCTACTCCCAACTGGAAATGTGTAAGCCACAACATAAATGAAATACTAGAAAGCTCAATGTTCTGACATGCAAATCTAAGAATGCAACATTTAGGAACTGAGAATGAAACATTCGAAACTGTAGCATGTATATCTGTTTAACTGACCTAGCACGTGTAATTCATGAACTAAGAGA
Organism: Solanum etuberosum; assembly: GCA_029582245.1. NCBI lineage: Eukaryota > Viridiplantae > Streptophyta > Magnoliopsida > Solanales > Solanaceae > Solanum > Solanum etuberosum. Next base: position 13,344 of record JAJONR010005851.1, on the reverse strand, counting down.
ATCTACACAACTAGGGTTCTGAGTTTCATGCAAGGAACTAAACAATGAATTCACGAAAACATAATAATCTGATTAGGAACACTATAACAGCTAATTCACAACAATTCTCCAAGGTTTTAGAAACCCTAGGTCTAAACATGATATCGAGAATCAAGAATCTGACTGAATTCTAGGGACCTAGTGGAAAAAAGGAATCCACTAGTGAAATCCCACATACCTGTTGATGAAATCTACGGAGAAATCCTTCGATTTTGGAGCTAGAACTGAAGAAAACCTATTGTGTGTTCTTGAGGGGCTGGTCGACTTTTCTCTCCTTTTTGGCTCTTAAATCAATGAATTTTGGGTGAATAAAGGTGTTGGTTATGTTCTAACTAGGTTATTATGGTTAAACAGAGTAAAACGACGTAGTTTAGGTGAAAAAAGATGTAGTTTAAATGACCAATGCATAGGGGAAAAGACCAAAACGACCCTGACTTAAAATCTAACGGAGGCTGACCATGGGCGCAATGACGGACCGTCACAAGGACCACGGTCCGTCGTATGGGTCGTGGTCTGCTGGCTAGTGGCTACTGGCTCTGGAGGTCCTTTCCACAAGCCTTCCCACGGACCGTATGGAGGACCACGGACCGTGAAGGCCACCGTGGTCCTTCACTTGGGTTGGGGGTCTGCTGGATGGAGGACGACGGACCTTCCCACGGCCGGTGGTGGGCTCCGTGGTCTGAGGTCTGGGTTTGGGTTAGTCCTGCCTAGCCTCCAGGAGCCCTCCCACAGCTCGTGTTGTGGTCCACGACCCGTGAAGGGCTCCGTGGTCCATCACTTCTGAGCTGGGTGTGAACCACGATGAGGGTGTCAGACCTTGGTCCTGATCACGGCCCGTAAAACCCTCTGTGGTTCACCTTTTTCTGTTGTTTTCTGCTGCAAAGTCTAAGTCTGATTTCTGAGGTGTTACACCTCTAAAAGATTTTTCAGAGTATTGTGCAACCAAAGAAACAATTATGTTTCTTAGTTCATATGGTATTATTTGTGGAAAGAAGGTACAAACTGTGAAAATGAGATAGCTGCCGGTTGAAGAAGCACTTGATCTATCATAAGGCATCAAGAAATATGGATAGTCGATGATAAGTATTGTTGCCTCAAGTGTTTTGTCAACAAAACCCATAGCAACCATGCCTCGAGGAAATTTTAGGAAGCCTAGAGCTCAAAATTCAAATTCTTTTCATGAGAAGAGCACAGTGTAATGGACTATATGATCGGCAAGATATACCTTGTGCGCCCATATGGTCTATCCTTGGTGGGCTGTATTGTGAGGTTTCGTATATCCTACTGATCCTAAATAATATTGTATTGTACTCTTCTCTAGAAAAAAATTGAAATTTGAGTTCTACGCTTTCTTAAATTCCCTTGAGTCACAATCACCATAAATTTGGTTGATATGACTCTTGAAGAGACAATGTTTTTCAACAAACATCTATATTTCTTGAAGCTTGATTATAGACCGAGTGCTTCTTCAACTGATAGGTATCTAATTTTCCTGGTCTATACCTCCTTTTCCCATTTAATAAAATGCCTACAAGGAAACTTCATACTTTTCTTTGGTGGCAGTGTACTCTGACAAATCTTTGCAGATTCATGTTACCCCTGTTCCAATATCACATTTATTACAACACTAAGCCTTTGGTGTATCTACAAAATAGTCCAGCACACAATGCCTGAAATGAAGAGAAAAATAGAATTTTTTAAAACACAAAGAGGACTACGTGTGCATAAAAATACAGACTATATGATTGAGGTTTACAAAGAACATAAAGATATGTCACAAGGTGATGAAGCAAGTACAGGTCAGAGAATCATCGCTTTCAGCTTTCCAAACTAATTGTCCACACTTTCATTCTAAAAAGACCGAGAGAGAGAACTTAATGATGCACGTCAACATTTTTACACGGATAGCAGGTAATAGTTGCTTCTACAAAATCTATATCACCGCAAATGTCATACATCTTTTTCGGCAAGTTCATATAGAAAACATAAGAAATTTAGAAGTTGACTGACTGTTGATCCATCTTAAGTGAAGCTCATATTTCCCTTTAGTTTTGGCAATGAGCAAGGATCTAGAGGCCATCAAAGTGCTTATTCAGCTTCTTTTGTTGCATAGAATTAAGATTACCATATGAAAAAAATGAAGAATGAGGAGGTAAAATGTCATCAAGTAAACAAAGCTAAATCATATTCAGTAAAATCAAGTTCTCGTCTTCTTTTAGCTTACATGCTTATCTTTCATAATAGCATACCATTATACTATGAAAGCCAGTGGTACAATACCACTTTTCTTCATGACATTGCAAATACAGAAAAGGGTCAAATATACCCTTATACTATTGAAAATAATTTAAATATACCCCTCGTTATATTTTTGTTCCAAATATACCTCTCCAATTATACTTTCGATCCAAATATACCCCTCCATTTTATATTGCCACAAACTTGGCCATAATTTTAACGGTAAAAAATATGGTAAGCTCATGATCAATTGATTGATTCTCAATTTTAAATATTTGATTTCCTTAGAAACTCACTCGTTAAACTCATCCCTAATGAATTAATTCTGCGTTGAATTCTTTTATTTTATTTTAATCTGCTTCTTCCAGGATTGTTTCATTAGAGTATTCCCCTCTAGCCCACCCCTGTATATATATTATATAAACTAATTTATGGACACGTGCATTGCATGTGTATCATAAGTTATTTTGTACAGTATTTTACATAATCAAATAATATTATAGCAATACGTTTTGAATAGTACAAGGCACAATATTTGTATTAAAAAATATTTCATGAATGTGATACTTTTCTAACTACTTGACAATTATGCTCAAACTAAGCAAATATGATAACTGGAAATTAAACAAAAATACTTCAATATTCATTCTTGTGACACCACTGTCAACATTGCAACACACAGGATAATATACAACATAAAAGAAAATGAAAGCAACAAAAACGAATTGGAAGTTAAATTGTACATGAAATAATAGAATATTCTAAACTATAGACCTTAATTAGATAGATACATATATAGAACCACCAAAATGAAAAATAAGTTTACTATGTGAAGAAATTGCAAGTACTTGGCAAAAGAATGATGAAAATTATTGAAAGTTGACATTTACATGGGATACAAACACTATGAAGCTTCTTCAGATGACATCTTAATAAAATAGGAAAGCTGCAAAGCATTGAAAACAACCTTTAAACTTTTTAAAATATAATGAGTTTTTTTATTACACCACACTTTTTGCGTTGTTGGTGACTCGAACTCACAAACTTCAGGTTGGAAGTGACGAATGCTTACCATCCGAGCAACTCCCTCTCATCAAAAAAAGGGCTGGAGTCTCTATACCAAAATAGACACGTATTAAAATATCTTATAAAATAAATTGTTTTGTATATAATTTATGCTAAAAAGATTTTTTGTGGATCCCCAACTAACGATAAGAAATTGTACATATTTTTGAGAATTTTAAGTTAGTGACATAACACAATTTAATTTATAGGGATTTTTTTTAGAATTATATTTACTAAAAGATGTAAATGACGATCATTAGCTTTTCTACTTTTCTTTTTGTTCAATTATCTAAAACTATAAATTGAAGAGATATATACAATATTCTTATAGTCTTTAATACATACCTTAACTTTTAACTATCTCTTAATTTCTGTCACAATAAGTTAAACTATTAAAAAATAAAAAGATAAAGAAGATAAAAAGAAAGAACAACATAACTTACCATGACAATTATATGTTTAGTAAAATAATTCATACATATGCAATAACAACGCTGCACTATATTGAACCTAAAACACAAAAAGGAAAGTAATTAAGCAAAACAAAAAAAATTGAGGCAGTATTCTGGCACAATAATTTGGTTGATGAATTTCAGAGAGAGCACGAATGTTAGGAGACTGTTGTGTAACTTGAGGAAGATGATGATTTAATTTGATATATTATATAGAAAATTTAGATACTTATTAATGCATTGATGAAAATTCAATTAGACCGTTTTGTTTTCGTAGTCTGTTACTATAAAATATTTATTTATACTAAACAATGCAATTTACTCCTCCAACTTTACATCTTTTGAGTGCTAGGAAGAGGAGATCCTAATTCAATTTATGATAATTAGTAAATTAAAGAATAACATAATTTTTCTCACATATAATATAGTATAATTAATATTTAACTAATTGAAATTTTGTAGTATTTAAGTTAGTATAGGGATAAAATGGTAATCCAACTTTACACCTTTGAGCTTTTCACTTTTAATAATATATATATGATATATGATATAATATGATGATACATATATTATACCGTATGTGTTTATGGTGCACATAAATCATAATGCATGCCATTATCCATGCAAATGATTGAAGTAGAAACTATTTTGTAAAATTTATAGCGATGTGATGCATCAGTTAACTGAATTCAACACCAGGAAAAAAAACTTAAGAAGAAAAAGATGTCTGCCTAACATCTTTATTGGATGCATAAGTTCAACGGGATTGATGATGCCAATGTTAAGCTTGAAAAGGCTTGCCCAAGAAATATTTCTTGTTCTAATCGATATTGTTCCATCGCAGCTTAAATTCAAAGCATAGGGAATTGGTCATGAACGGGTTAAACAAGTGGGTTTCTAAAAAGATGACGGATGGGTCACTTTATCATGAGCTTCTCATGTGTTCTACCGTTAAAATTAAGGATAACTTTGTGTCAAAATATAATTGGAGGAGTATATTTCGACTGAAAGTATAATAAAAGGGGTATATTTGGACCAAAAGTATAACGAGGGGTATATTTAAATTATTTTCAATAGTACAGGGGTATATTTGACCCTTTTGGTTGTAAATAAAGGACAAGCAATTTGTTCTTCTTCTCTTTTTGTTAATCAGAAGACGACTCATTTGTATACACATTCTATTTAACTTTATTGTTTTGTACTTTAATCTTATACCATTAGACACAATCTACGTTGTCTTCTTTTGGATAGGCAAGGATATTTTTTAGAAGAACAAATACAATCTTTTGTAGCTAGAGCATAAACCTTGACGGACAAAATAAATCTCTCGAGTATATGTGTCCTTTTAAAATTGCACGATATAATATTATCTTTATCTTTGCAGCAAAAACAAAAAAATCCAACCATAGTTCAATGTGAATTGATGTTTACTTATTTTCAATGTATGATTTTAACGAATCAGTAAGTTGACTTGGAGTAAAATATTCTAATAAACACTAACTAAATTTTAATCTCTATCCGTTAATAGCCTAACACATACAGTGTATTACTACTCGAACAAGGTATAAACAAACATTCTTAGTAGAGAAACAATAATAAAATATTTGAATATGGGGAACAATAACACAATATCTTAATATGGGGCAAGCACAGAGTAAGAATATTTTAGGACTTGGGAGCACGGAACTACACTCGAAGCAATTAGGAAAAAAAGCACCCAACAATTAGTAGTATATTGATTACTATTGCCTAAAGGAGATAAAAATCGAAGTTGCGAATAGTTTTGTTATAAATATAGATGTTACATTGTTTGATGATCAAATGTAGAACTTTAGTACCACTCTGTTGATGAAGTGAAAGGACAATATTTTTGAGTAAATTATAAACATTTTTCTTAATCTAGTCACATAATGATAGAGAAGATCGTATTTACTCTTATGGTTGCATTCTTCTGGTTAGCAAATTGAAACATGTTTAGAAAATCTTATATTGAACACTCCGAAGACTCCTTTATTTATTTTAAAAATTCAAATAACTAATAAATAAATAAAAAGCATGATCAAATGCCTAATTAATAAACAAATGACACATTCTTGATAGTCTTGTATGTGATTAGAGTTATCACACCACCCAAAGAAACAAATTTAATAAACAAAGATAAATTAATAGTGACGATAATTATATATTTTTTTTTAAATGTGTAAGAGAATATACATGTGAATTATCAAAGTTTTTTTTGGTACAATTTCACTTCAAATAAAAATAAAGAACAAACATGAAAAGAACAAATAAAAAACTAGGCATAAACTTAAAAGTTGAAACTTTAATCTCAAAATGCCCAAATCAAAGTGTATTATAATGAATTAGTTTTTTTTTTTTTTATATATATATATATATATATATATATATAGAGAGAGAGAGAGAGAGAGGGAATTTCACTTAAAATAAATATAAAGATCACATATAAAAGTAACAACAAAAAGATAGACATCACACCTGAATTTATCAATAATTATTATTCCAAATAATACAATATTAGCTAATTAATATTCTCAATTAGATATATATATATTAATTTAGATTAATATTCCATTGAATATCTTTTTCGAGGATGGACAAAGCTCGATACTTAGCTTGTCCAAGATGGTTTAAACACTGTGATTATAAAAAAAAGAGTGGTCAACACTTAAAATGAAGGATAATATGGAACGTTAGAGGATTAGTAAATATCTACAAGGATAGAAAGTTTCATCGGCATTGATTAATAGTTGTCATGATAAATACTCATAATTGTCAACTTGAATATGTTTTAAAACCTTTATATCTATCACCTTTTGCTATCTCAATATAGATTCTTTGTTACCTATAGAAGATACTAATATTATTAAATATGGTTACAATACAAGCAAGGTACTGCATAATTATAAAGGAAAAATCATAATTTTATCATAGTACATGATCTAAATACTTGTTCCAGTAACATAATGGAAGGATTGGCATAATTAGTAATATTGTTGCCACATGACGAGGAGGTCAAGGGTTCTAGTGGTGAAAACAACGTCTTAATAAAATGCCCTTCACCGGACTACACGTATACAAAAAGTATGTGCACCAGACTTTACTTTACCTAAGGAATTTCAGTCTATAGGAAAATCCTCTGTATGGTAACACATTCTCCATGATTTTCCAGGAATAAAACTGATATTGTAACACTAGCTTTTTTCTATCATTTACTGTCACGATCTAAAAATCGAAGTGATGAAAGTACCTACTAAAACCCTCCAGTAGGTAAGCCTAATTCTTATCCCGAAACCAATGATAACACGCCTAGGGAGTAGAAGAGTTAGACAAAAATAAAATAAGGTATCATAATGAAAAACAACATAAATAAGGAAATAGTATATATATAAACCCTAAAACGAGGAAACAACATAAGATACCACCCAAAATCTGGTAGATGTCAGTGCAAAGTTACTACAAAAGAGAGTACATACTCAACATAAGCGACAAACACACAAGTTGTCTCAAAATATAAAAGACAAGTCAAAAATTTTATATACAAGGAGATGAGTCAACTCTAATCACAAATAAGCTCACCCTCTATGAGATGTAGAGTGCAAAATAATTTTTAGCTTCATGTAGAACTTTTTTTTTATGTTTTTTGTCTGAGAAATCACTTCATGGATCTTTTTTCAATCCTTAAAACTCAAATATTGCTTTTGTTATGTATCAAAAAGTAGAGAAGTTTCCATTTGATTATTCTACAGACTAAATATATATGGAAGATATTTATTTACCGTGCAGAATTTGCACCAGTTCATAGAAATATAAGTTCTCTTCCCTATAATTATTAGTCTTTCTCTTCTTCTATGAATTTAAGAGAATTTTCGACATCTTAGGTGCTCTGGAACTTGCACATGGGATATTCAATAATTTTATCTAGGCTCGTTCTCCTTCTGAGTTAGACATAAAGTGTATGAGTTCTTAGGGCTATTGTCTGATACTCTAAAATTTGAACTAGTTCTACGTGGAGACATCTTGGAAAGTGTATTCAACAATCATTGTCCAGGTAAAGAAGATATAGGATTGTATTTCTTTTTAAGTGAGAGAAAAAGTTAAGCTTTTGCCTTATATATCTATTTAAAAAGGGGTAAGGGTTGCAAAGTAGAAGTGCGCCCTTTCCCGAGATTGTTTTTACTAGAAAATTATTTTCATTTCCCATTATATTTAGGTCTGATATATATATGGTGAAGTTCATGTGTATCAAAGGATTTGGTGATAAGAACACTTATAGATGATGATGAGATGCTTGCATTTCCATTCATAGCCCTGTGTAGTGATTCTCAAAGTACATTCATAATCTCTATGATCTTTTCTTATTTTCTTATTCCCTTTCAATATGTTTTTAGGTAATATGTACATTCAATAAGATCAATTTTCTTGTCTATCAAGAATATTTTACCTTTTTAAGTTGGCAATACTAGTTTGGTTTTGTTTGAGTATAAATGATTTAATGCATTAAGTCATAAGGCCAAGTTGTAGAAGTATTGATTGTGCATTCTCTAATTCTTATGAGAAATAATCAATTATATGTTCCTTTTGTGAAATTAGGGACTTTAAAATCTGTAACCTGGTGTAATAACTCTGAAGGGTATTTTTAGATCTTCTTAAAAATTATAATTTTACTCCTCACGATAGCTGCATTAAGTCATGTTGACGAGTTTATGAGGTTAGATTTGAAACCGGATAAAAAATTTGAAATTTTTAGAGGTTTTGGAGTTTTTGAAGCTTTAAAGTTAATATAAGTGACTTTAATCAACATATGGTGCTAAGAGCCTCAGAATGGAATATTGTTTATTCCATCAGCTTTGAAATGCAGAATTTGAACAAAGAATGTAGTTGTTTTCTGCTCCAAGGCTTTTATGTGGATTTGAACCCATGAGTTGGATATTTAGGTAAATATAGTCATGGTTTTACTTTGGTCAACATTAAGAGCTCGAATGCTCAAAGTTGATTCCCATCGATTCCGTTGGACTGAAAATGAGGTTTTGGCCCTAGATAAGGCCTTGGTTCAATTTTAAGGGGTTCCAGAGGCATTTTAATCATTTAGTGGAAATTAGTCAGTTGTGTTTTTAATGGTTTTTGGGTCAAAGAAACCCCGGATCCATGTTCTGATGGTTTCAATAGGTCCGAAACATTGAGTTCAGTGGGGTAGCATATTCATTTTGTTTGCACGGTATTCCTAGTGAATCCTGATGGTCAATTAGGAAAATTTTGAGTCTTGATGTTTTGTTTTCACTGAGGTTTCTAATTTTGAGGAATTCCTTCTTCACGATCGCGATCCTTTAGGCACGATTACACAGTTTTTTATACTCGTACATCATGGTGGCAGGTTCCTTCCCGTGAACACGTAGGTCTTAAGCATTCGCCAACACGATTTTGTACTTGGTGTCACGATTGGGTAAATGTAAACCTGGAATTGACTTCATTCCTTCTTTGCAATCACTAGGAGGATGTTGCGATCGCGTAGAAAAAATACCTGGACAAAAATTTAATTCCTCAATTAAGTGATTTGTTCCCTATTCCTCCATTTTTTTAACCTTAAGAGCTAAAGTTAGGCCATTTTAAAGAGCATTTTCTATATTAAGTTGTTCAGTAATTGATTTTGACTCCAACCCTTCATTACTCATATGTTATTTTTTTATTTTAATATCAAAAACACTGATTTCAAATTCTAAATTTGGAAATTTTCTCATTAACTTGGATTTTAGTAAATTGGATTTTTTAAGAATGATTTCTAACTCATTTTTTTATACGACTTCACATTTGAGTTCCTAAATCAATGGATAATATGTTTTCTTATAAAAATTCCAGAATAACCCTAAGCAATCGGGTTTGGCTTTTTGGGTTTAGTTGGAGCCAAATTTAAAAATTATTATTATAGATGTAATTGTTCTGGTTCTCTTATGGGGATTCTATACGTGGTCAGATTGTGTCAATTTTGAGGATCGACATAGAGGAAAGGCTCAAGTCCCAATTTTATTTCTTTCTTTTAAAGTAGATGGACCTTTTTGACTTTTTTACAAGTCTGTTAGGACTTGTTTGATGTGTCTTAGTGGTTGGTAGTAATGGGGAATGGTGAGGGTATACTTGTGGACCTACTAATGAGTAAACACCTGAATTCAAGATTCAAGTATGTGGGATTAATTACACTCTTCATCCATTGTTGTGTATAATCCCCATGAGTGCCCTTGAATGACTGTTATGTTCTTTTATTGATGATATGTCAGGATCGGTGTTGTTGATTATTGATGTGATACTTTTAATCCTCTTATGATGCATATGAACTTGTTGTTTGCATTGGTACTGAGACTGCTATAATATGACATAATGTGGAAATGATGAAAAAAAAGAACGACATGAAGATAAAAGAATGACATGATGACAAAAGAAGGATGAAGAGGATGTAATATGATTTGAGCTATGATGTGATGTGATTTGATATGATTGGAGGTTCATGGTTTGATATGTCCAGCATGGTCCTGACTGGCTGATGAGCAGCGGGTGTGTATCGATAGGATAGACATGCATCATTTTCTATGACATTTGCATTGTACCTCAATATTATTATTTTGTATGTATGAGTGAATTTCAACTATCGTGGTTATTGAATCAGGAAAGCTGAATTGATATTGTTTAGAGTCTGATGGTTTTTCTTATTTGTTGTCTTACTTCTATTGCTTACGTCCTTTGATACTACTGTGATTGCTAGGATGGGCTTGATTCTGATATCTCTGTAAGTTGTTGTATTTGGAGGTTCAAATGGTGTGTTAGCGTTGAGGGTGTTTAGCACAACTTTTTTTAGGGTCAGCGCGGGATACTAGTTGAGTACCGTTGTTGTTTTGGCACTCACTCCCTTGCTTTTCTACACTAGTGTAGGTTACAAACCCTATTCATCCTTCTGCATTACTGTTTGAGGCTTGCACATAGGTGAGGTATCTGCTAGTCCCTCCAGTAGACGTCACATACCCTTATATTATGTCTTGTTTCTATTCTAGAACTAGAGATATTAAGATTTGCTCTTTCATCGAATCTATATTATTATCTGGTGTTTTATGCATGTGAATCCAGGTTTTGGGGGAGGTTATGTTTATATTGTGAATTTTGTGAAATGTTGTTCTTATTTCCTTATTTCTTCTCATATTTCCATATTTACCCTTGTAGAGGGTTTTGTAGGATGACCTGTCTTGGTGGGATAAGTCAGGTGCCATCACACCCGGTTTTGTGTTTTGACAAGGAGTATTAGAGCCCTAGATCCATAGGTCTCACGTGTGCACAAGCCAAGTTTAGTAGAGTCCTGAGGATTATCAAGGAGACATTCGTTGCTTATCTTTGAGAGGCTATGAATACTACTTGGAAACTTCTTTTTTTGTTTATTCATTTTCGTCGTGCATGGTTGATAACGCTCAACTACACTTCTTATGATTCAAAGAGTAGGCGGTCGTTAACAAGTATAAACCCAACAATGAGTTGGGGTCGATCCCACGAGGAATGGTATGAAAAAGAATTCAAGTACGAAGTATGAAAGTGTTCTAACTTCTTGTAGAATGGAAATATACAAAAAGTAATATAATCTAAATCAATAAATTTTGATTATCAATATTAAGAGGATTAGTAGCCTATTGTAAACAAGGACAATTAACGCGGGGATTGAACAAGTAGAGAGGAGACCTTAGGAGTGTGTGTGCAATCGAATACTAATTTCACTTAATGGGTAATGACTAATTGCTTTAAGTCGTTGAATCTCAATGGGTATTATGCATTTTAACTATAACAACCATTTTTTTAATCAGCTATTATGTTTCAAGCATGTTCTTTCGAACCTTAACAAGCTTAACGATACGAAGTAACCAAATCCTTAATTTAACCAACTTTATCAAGCTGGGTTGTAAAGACAAGAGTCAATACAACTATCAATAATATACTCCACCCTAAGCATCTTTCACAATCAAGCATAGAAAGCTAAAACTAGAACTATTTCCAACTTCAATCCATAAATGAAAACATGAGTAAATAACTGAACCCATTTCAAGACAACATTAAATCTAGCAATTAACAATACCCACAAGCTAATTTTTGTATTTGATTACATAATCACACCCCTAAGGTAAGGGGGTTTAGCCAAGCATAGTAAAAAGTAAGTAAGACAAAAAGATGTTCCATCAGGATGCCAAAATCTTTAGTACTCAATGCCAAAAATTAAAACTAAAACCCTCAAACCTCTATATCTTAGTTCAAAATATCCAAGAGAATAGAAGTTTCTGCTAGTAAAATATTCAATAATGTAAAAGTCCTCTTTCTCTCTCTTTAAAAACCAATTTATATATTTCCAAAAATTTCCCAAAATTCTACCTTGAGACTAGATCGGCGGTATTAGTCGGGTTCGCCGAATGACTCGGTGATTTGTCGATGGGCAGGCCTTATCGCCAAATTTCTACTTCAGCTTTTGAATTCTTGGCCTCTCAGTTGGCGAACCTGATGGACATCGCCTAATGACTTCGCCGACTCTCCATTTGAAGCCTTCCTCTACAATTGGACGTGATTTCCTTCTCCAGTTATTTTGATCATTTAGGCGATTTAAATCGAGATCGCTGTTTCGTTCAGTAATGCGTCATTTTGCACTTGAACTTGCCGAGCTTGCTTGACTCATGAGCATAATTTTCTAGATCTTTTGGAGATATAAACACTCACTTGGCGAGTCAACGAGTGACTTTTGCGAGCTCCAGCCATACTTTTCCTCAACTTTAACCACTTATTATATTTTTTTGTGCTTTTTTTCGCAATGGAATGTCCTTGCCTTGTTCTTAAACCTTCTTGGCTGCACATACACAATTTAACATCAACTATGAACACAAAATAGGCCTTGAGGACACATGAAATAACAGGCCCTAAATGAGTCAAAATTCCTGACTCATCAACACCCCTAACTTAAATTTTTTCTTGTCCTCAAGTATAACACGAGATTAATCAGGTCAACAGGGATGTCTACAAGCAGTGCTCCTTGAGAATCAACATGAAAGTGAACACAAGGCTCAATCTAAACATGTACTGTTCAATTTTGCACTCAAAGCTTGAAACTATGACTATCCATCATCAATTAGAGTTCATGCTCACAAATGCTTATTTCAAATGCAAACTTCTGCCAAACAAAAGTATTTGAATGCCCTCACGTCAAGAATGATTCCATACTCTAACAAAGCTGATCAAGGACTAATAATTAAGGAATTGAAATCAACTCTCACACTTCCAATGAGAAAAACATGGATGATTCTACCCATAGGCTTGCCCGTATTTTCCAACCAACACATCACTTGGCTTATGCAAGATCACAAAGGTCTTTTAAAGATTTTAATTGGGCTGAGGGTAAGGGTATGATCATTTTGGTTTAGTGACTCTACCTTCATGAAGCATGACTCAAATTTCACTTCTTTTCCTTTTCTACCACTCTTTTAATATTCACAACTCATCCTTGGCCTATTCATAGCACACA
>JAJONR010005850.1:0-24389 GCA_029582245.1 Solanum etuberosum | reverse complement strand
AGTTTAGCGTCATTGGCATTTCATGTTACGTTGAGTGCATTATTGCTAGTCATCAGTTTTTTCATTTAACACTAAATGAAATTATACATCATTAACTTTATTCAGGCCACAAAAGCCCAAAATGCTGACACAAGTTGAGAAGAATCGACGGGCTAGACGCAAAGAACAGTTGAAAGCAGAAGCTGAAGCAACAAAAGCAGCACAGCTCTCCAAAGAGATTGATAGGTTTGCTAATACTTAGAATATCAGGCTAATCATATTCCAGTTAAATAGAATTTGCCTTTTGTATAGATTGTGATATGTTCTTGTGCCTGCAGCTTACCGGATATCATTCAAGAAATAGAGAGAGAGGAAGGAGAAAAACAGAAAAGACATACGTCGTGTTACTGCTATCAAAGAAAAACTAAAATCTTGTCCACCACGCTTGGGAAAGCGCAAGTATGTGCTGTTTCATTTTAGAGTAAAAACGTTCCAACAATTGAATTGCTGAGAAAAAGTGTTTTTCTAGAAAAAGTGTTTTTCTAGAAGATTGCATGATCTGAGCAATGAGACTCATTTTCTTGTGGTTTTCCTTTATTCCTGCTATAACTTTCGATGTCGACAAAAAGATTAATGACCTCTGTCATTTCAGATTCGTGCCTGCTCCTGCTCAGGTCTTATTGTCTGAAGAGATTACTGGTTCCCTCCGTAAATTGAAGGTTGCATTCCTGATTTCGATTTTCTCCAAATTGGCTGTTGTCACATTTATTTCTATTTTCAAGGTTTTTCTCTTATGTGATTTGCTTTCTGTTTCGAACAGGGATGTTGCACCCTTGCAAGAGATCGGTTTAAAAGCCTGGAGAAAAGGGGACTAGTTGTTCCTTCAAAAAAGAGTAGCAGGTTAGTAAATATTGGCTTTCTGGTTCGGACTCGCTTATTATTTGAAATTAAAAGTATTTTCTGCATAGTCTTGAAGTGTGTGTAAACCATGTGACACCGAGACAATTGCAGATTACTCTCTTTTCTTTTAAGTTTTTGACAGTGAGCTTTGTGCACGTTCCTTATGGCATCATAGTTGATCATAAAATTTTGATAATATGTCATGGGGCTAACAAAATGTGATAGTTGGGAGGAAAATCCCCAAAAATTATTACCAATTGTGTGGGAGCAAAAGCTAGTATTTTGATAGTGAGCTTCATGTTCTTGATTTCGTATCCTTCCTAATGTTGGCCAGATGGAAATTCTGTCATTTCAATGTAAAATTAAAGCTTCTGTTTGTTTCTTTTGTAAAAAAGAAAAGTAATGATAACAATGCATCAACTTCCCCTGCTTTAGGTTTTAAGTAACGGAATTCATCTTTTCTCTGCATGTATCGACCTACTTGTCCTTGTGCCATTATGTGTACTGTTTCAAATGAAACATCAAAACATTTCGTGCTGATTGTTTCTGGGATGGGATGTGTGCAGGAAATAGAGTGAATTGCAGAGTAACACAGATAAAATGTTTTCATCACCGTGCTCTGAGACCAACACCCCGAGCACTTGGATGAGAGACACTCTAGACAGCAAGGTGTTGGTTTGTCTGCAGATTTGGAGTGGGAGAGCTGGCTGCTCTTACTGTTAGCAAAATGGATATGTAGATCTGTTTATCTTACTGATGCATGGTTCATTACACCAAATATTTTATAGTCAATAGTCAATTTGCTTTGGGAGCAAAACCCAGTAATTTGAAGACATTGCTGTTTTAATTGATTACTAAATTTGGTAATGAGCAAAAACTGATACTGATGATATATTTGGAGGCAGAATCATGACTGCTCTTACAATTTTCCTCTGGATGAACAAAAAATGATTCCCAGTCAGCATTTTTAACTTTTCATAAGAATTTGAAATTTTAATATGTACCCCAAAGTTTTAAATTACTCTAATTAGGCCGACTTTTTATTTAATCACATTTGACCAAGTTAATATCACTAATTTTAATTAATTTCAAGATTTGAATGACATCTTCTACTCATTTTTCTCCATGAGCTTTTGAACGTTATCGGTCCAATGAAGAAGCTATTTGTACAAAGTTCAGATATAAATGTGCTTACTAGTAATGTCTAATTTAATTAATAAGAGTATGATATATCTTAATAAGAGAAATATACAATGGTTGCAATATTTACTTGTCTAAAAACCTAGATCCGAATTACTCAATAAGAAGAAATGTTCTGAAATGCACGAGGCTAAATTGTATGTTACGAAACTTCTCAAATTTGAGTCAAATCTCATTAAATTTGAGTTAAATCTTTCAAATCGTAAAGCTAAGTCTTTAAGTCATGAAGCTCCTCAAATTCAAGCTAAATCTTTCAAATCATGAGGCTAATCAAATTCGACATAAATCTACAAGTCATGAAACTCTTCAAATTCAAGCTAAAACTTCCTCATGTGTTTATCTTTCTATATTTTAAATTGTCTTAGTAAAAATTATGATTCCGCTACTGATGAAGGAGAGTCTAAGTTATAATAAGATATGTACGTTTAACAGACAATATCTGTGTGAGTTGACAACATAAACACAGAGAGACGACAAATAGGGGAAAAAAGGGAAGGAAACGACATATTAAAAAGGAAATTTAATCACTTTATATGAAATTGAAATAAAAACAAAGTGAGAATACACTAAGAGCTGTGGGCTTCACTTTGTGAGAACAGAAAAATATCTAGTTTTGTCAAATACTATTAGGTTTTCTAGATATCCGTACCCTTTTGGTAAGAATTCTTTTTATTAGGTTTTCTAGTTTTATCGTTTTTACTGCTTCAAAATAATTGTCATTTTAAGAATTTAATGCTAAAGTTAGTCTATTATACACTTAGGCCTTAACATCATATTTCGTCCTAATTTATATCATATAGTTTGCCTTTAACACGAATTTTTTAAAAAAGAATGAAAGACTTATTAAATTTGTGGCTTAAATAAATCATAGATGTTTGTGTGATTATAAAATTATTACATTATGGATAAAGTGAGTATTTTAAAGTTAAATTGTTACTAAATATAAAAATGTATCAATTTTTTTAATTGGGGATGGAGGAAGTGGATTACAATATGGAGAATCGAACCTTCACCAATAAGGTGGCAGTTCAGATAGCCAACGAACTAAGCTAGAGTACTAAGATTTCCAAAAATATGTCATTCTTTTTGAAAGTGATGAAAAAAGATAAATAAGTCATATAAATTGAGTTAGAAAAATTAGTACTGAAAAAGGAACCAAAGAATAACTTAGTAAAGTATTATACCTTATTTTTATTATAATTTCTTAACAGACGTATAAAATGGATGAAAACGACAATTGAAATAGGACAAATGAACTTATTGGAGTATCAATTCCCAAATAATTTTGTGATATGATAAGGAAGAATATCTTGGAGGATAATCCCAATAAAGAGTACCTTTAATTTGTGGTTGTTATTTTCTACTTGTATTTATGAGGTTGCTTGACTAAAGTGCAACAAAACACTTCCAAAAGCTATATATGTTGATGGTGGAAAGACGTCGTTTCAATATTTTGTATTTTCTTGCTACACCTAAGATTCTTTAATTTGGATTAAATTAATGAAAATAAACTCATAAGACAATTAGTCTAATAAAGTACCAAAAGTAATACTTCAAATTAAGTCCATTTATTTGAAAAACTTTAAGTGGAAATTGTCCAAAAGTTGAAAAAAGAGGGCATAAAAAACTTGATCATGATTCATGTGGTCTTCTTTCTTTCAGTATTAGTGGTATGTTGTTACTTGTTGTTTCATCTATCATAAAAATAACTCTCAATTATTGTAATTAAAGTTACATTTCATTGCTAAACTTTTGAAAAAGAATTAGGGGAATTATGATAGATTATACATATATCTTTTGTATTCTTAAAATGTTATGTTTGATCCTCAATTGACCCTTTCTTTTATTCAAACTTAAAAGATCAAATACGCTCCAAATCTGAAGCTGACATTTAAATCAGAAATGAATCATCTTCAACTCTTTGCCTCATCAACGTAACATGAATATACTCGAAATTCTCTCTCCTACTATATATGGTAGAATTTACCAAGAGCTAATTGTAACAACTTTTTGTTACAATGACATAATGTCTAGCTAGCACACAATTATCATAAAAGCAAAATCAAACATCAACACTCCATCTCTTAGATGAAAATGTTTTTTTTTTCTTATAGTCATCATAAGACATTTTAAACTAGAGATGTGAAAATTCCCAAACAATTACTAGACTCGAGAAGAAGCCTACAAGTAGGGCAAGAAGAATGTGAGAGTAGCCATTCATCAACACAAACCACATGGAAAGAATGTGTACATTGAGGAAGAACCCTAATTCTTTCTCCATCCATGAAATCCAACAAACAAATAGCACAAGATGACGATGATGATGATGATGATGAAGATGCAGTGCTTGAAATTGCATTATTATAAGTAGATGTTGGCAAAGCAATCATATCTTTCTTCTTAAGTCCAGAGTTGACTCTCTTTGAAGCTACCCATTCAACTGGCTCAGAGATTGTCCTTTGAGTGCATTGAAACACACAATGTAACATGGAGTTTAAGCCAAGAGCACAAACTAAAGCACATATTAGGGCAGCAATGATCAATGTCATGTTCAAGTTTAGTGTACTTCCATTGTTATTATAGAGTTGATCATGATCAAGAAAAGGGGTTTTAAAAGGATCTAGGCTCATGATTGGGCTTTGTGTTGGAGTCATATTCATGAGGGGACGTTTAGCCATGAATAACTTAATTAAGTAGAGAAAAATAACCCTTCTGATTCTAGAATTAGAACAACCTCTCCTTCCTTATCGATCTTTAATTCGATCTAGGGTAGAGCTTCAACATGAGATATATATATATATATATGGAGGAGTGAAAAATGTGACTTAATTCAATGGTATTAATGGAAATGAAGAAGCAAAAAAAGTGGTGGCATAGGATATGGCTAGTTGGTTATCCATTGTCTAGCCTTTTAGTGTATGTTTGGGACCCCCCCCCCCCCCACCCCACCCTCCCACAAAGGAGGTATAAGAAAAAAATTATGAACATGATTTGTTCTTATCCAAGAGATGAATAAGATGATAATATGTTTGATTTGATGATATTGAAAGATAGCCAAGTATATGGACAACAATATAAAATATTAAAATTTTGGAAGCATATTACTTTGATGTCCCACGAGAGATCTAATTAAAGGCAATATTTAACCCTTTTTTTCAGATTTCAGGTTCAAATTTTCGTACAAAAAAACATTAGATAATTTTTCATTTTTTTAATTTTAATGAACAAAATTACTTGATATTTGTTACTAATAGGATGTAACATGTATCCTGTGGAATGACTCTAGGTCAAGATACATGTAAGCTAGTCCAAAGTTATATTAAAAAAATCTACATTTTCTTGATTAATTTAATGATGAAGATAGTATGTTTTGGTGGTACAAATTCCATTGGTGCAAGTAACTAAATCAATGTGATGATGATTGGTCATGGAAAGAAAATAATATAAAACCAAAATAAAAAAAGTTGTAAAAAAAGAAATACGTCGAAAACGACAATAGAGTTTAAGGATGTTTTTTTAAAAAAATAAAAAAATCATCAAGTATAGGCAGTTTCAATATTCACAAAGATGTCATGAACCATATTGTTGACCTAATTAATTTAGGCATAATACACAAAAGATGCTATTTTAATTTGATCTCAGTTGATATTTATGTTTTTTAATTTTGTATGTACACAAGTAGCTAGACACTTAAACTAGTATATAATTGAACAAGTAGACATATACGTTCTACACGGTGTTCTACGTGTATTATGCAATGTTGGACATATGTATTTGTTATTCAATTTTATATAAATTTAAGTGTCTATTTATGTACCTCCAAAACTGAAAGACATATATATCAATTGATTTCAAGTTAATATTATTATGCTAGTAATTTTTGACTTTTAGGAAACCTGAAGGGTCGAAATTATTAAATGCTTTATGATACTTTTGGAATGTGGGATCAAATTAAGCTCAAACCACATTATGTGACTCTATGACTGGCTTAGTCTTTTAAATATTCCTAAGAATATTCAATACTCTCAAGAAAATTAACTTGATTTCTAATCAACTGTTTTTCTTTTAAAAACTTTTGGATGGGAATGGACGTGAATACTGGGAAATGAAAGGAAGAAATAGGGAACCATTGTAGATTTTGGTGGGATGAATACGATTCCTCACTCATCACCCTTAATCATTAATACTAGGCTCGAACCTTCGGGATGGAAAAAGTTCGGCTAGAAAAGGTCTTTTCTTTGATGAAACTTATACAAATTCGAATTAGTTAGGATCATTAAACAGAAATGGAGGGCATTCGGTAGAATTGTAACACTTTTTTCTCGAAGAATTAACCTAAATAACGTAACTACCCACCCAATCATTTAAATTCAAAATAGTACTCTCTCCGTTCCTTTTTATATGTCACCTTTTTAATTTGCACTTGCATTAAGAAATTAAATAAGTTTACCATTCTACCCTTATTTAATGTTTTCTTAAGTCAACTTTTCAATAAATGATGAATATACTAGATTTCAAAAATTAAAATGCATTTAGATGACTATTTAAATTTTTAAGTTCATTTTCAAAAATCAGATTTTATAGAATAGTGAATGGAGAGAGTAATTAATCAATGTATGAAGTACTCCAATAAATATTAATTACTTATTAGTTTTCCTACGTTGGTCAAAGATTATATATTTTCAAGACTAATTAACTACTCTATCAAAGATATAATAGGAGGAATATGATAATTTATGCATTGATTTTATAAAATTTTGGTCCAACTATTTATAGAAATAGATGACATATAAAAAAGAACGGAGGGAGTAGGTGAGTGTATATAATTTATGTATAATATGTGTATAATCGTGTATAATTAATATTAAATTTTATATATAACGGCTTAGAATAGTAAATAATGAATCTGACCAGTTATTTGTATAAAATTCCTACATCTTTTTTTCACCTTTTAGATTTTTTGTGAGTTTCCTTTGCCTAATTAAGCAGAAGAAGAAAAAAGAAGAAGGGGAGTGGGAAAAGATATGTGATCACTAACTCCTTTTGCTTTAATTTTAACAAAAGGAAAAGAGCAATTCCCATTATATCCACTAGTGTTTGGATGTTTTTAAATTAGTTCCTAAACATTATGAGCATACTTTAACTTTAAATTAGTCCGATCTCAATACAAGTACCATCAAGGAGGAAGGAGAAAAAAGAGATAACAAGTATTTAAATAACAATATCTCCAATTGCTTGTTTCTTCACATGAAAAAATTCTTTTCACCCACAATATTATGTTGATCAACAAAAACTGACACCACACCATCAACTATATTTTGACTCTCAACAACCACAACATTACTTGATACATTTGTTATAGCATGTACTGGAAATCCAACAACCCCTCCTCTACAATAAAATGAATATTGTACATGATTTATCTTATTAGGAAACACAAGAATTGATGAAAAATCAGCAATCCACTTTGTCCCATTTCCAGCAACACTTAATTTTCCAGTAGTAGACTTCAAACTCATGCCATTCACATTATTTTGATCAATAACAACTTGATCAATATCATTAAACTCTCCATCCAAACTCAAAATTGGTGTCATTTTTGTAGGGTTACCACTAAACATGTTGTTAATCACATTTAGTCCGAAAATTCGACCGTTAACCGCTTTCAAAACAATGTTTCCCTCTCCAAGAAAATATCCATTTGAGATGTGAACTAAGAAAGGGTCCTCAATGACTATAGAGTTATAGTCAAGGTAACAATTATCTATCCTATTTTGTGATGCTTTAACTAAAATACCAACTCCACCAAAATATGTTGCCTTGTTGTAACAATGTACCCCTGTGACAATATTAGCCTCACCTCTAAGTACAATTCCAATTGCTGATGAAAAAATTGTAACATCAGTAATTGCATTGTCATTGCTAGCAAGATCAATTGCTATGCCTGAGAAATCTCTCTCACCTTTGTCTCCGCCAACGGTTGGATGTTGGCCCATGAACGTGTTCGATATAAAGGTCTCGTGGCCCCTCAAGACGAGGACTCCTTCCGTGTTAAAGTGAACGAAAAAGCAACTTGTTACGCGAATTCTAGCTGAGTCAACTACATATAGACCTCCTCCTCGATAGTTTGAGTCGAAGAGGATGTCATGGAACGTAATGCCCTCATAACGAATCGCGATGTTTTGGTCACGTCTATCGAAAATGTTACTATGGTGGTGGGAAATGTTGTAGTCTTTGATAAGCTTGGGAGAGTCTTGTGACCATAGTTCAATTAGATGTCTATCGTCTGGAAATGTATCAGATGCTCTTAGTGTTCCCCCTTTTACCTGAAAATATTAAAGCAATTCACCCATATAATCATCACTATTTGATCAAACTCAATTCGCCCAATCAATAACTCGCTCATTTATTAAGGGTAACTTATAAAAATCCACTAGTTTAAAAGAAAATTTACATATATTAACGATAGCTTGCAATATTACGAATCTCACCAAATTTTGGACTTTGGATACATGTAGTTGGCGCGTCTAGATATATGTATCTCGTATACATGGGGTCAAAATTATGTGTAATTTGTTCTAGATACACTATATATATCCAAATGGAATCGCATGTATCTAACTCTCTTGCTCGTCTCTCTCCTATCTCACTCGCCACCCTCCTCTCTCGATCGCCTCTCTCAGGTATCCGAGATACATGTATATATTGTGATTCGCATGTAACTGGAAATCTCGCTCGCCTCTCTCCCTATTTAAGTGTATCTGGTAGCAAAAACACATGTATCTATGTGTATCTGATTTGAAATATAATATGAAATTATTAATTAGTGAGATAATATGTAATTATTTCAAACTATATAAAGAATTAGTAAATATGATATGGATGTATGTCTAACTAAGTAGTTTTTTCATTTATTAACTTAGTCTATTTTAGCCCACCTAAATTTAGCTCAATCCGCACATTTGACACCTCTAGACAAATATAAGGGGTAAAAAGACACAACTTCATAAGATTTTCAGGTTATTACAACAGAAAACAGCCCAATGGGTTTTCTAAAATATACGGGCTGTCATTTTGGGCTTGAGCATGAAATGTATGCGAAGTACTACTAGCCCAATGGGTTTGATAACTAAGGTAATCCTTTACTGGCCCAATATTTGCAAAAAAGAGTTAACCAATAATAAAATGGGGTAAATTTCACATTTCTAACACAAAAATCACTAAACTTTGGGTATAGAGTATACTAATACAAAAATTACACAACCTAAAAATACTAACTTTCTGATAAACTACTCATTTTTTAAACTCTAATAAATGAAATTCAATTAAAAAGTTCAAAGAATAATTAGATGCAAGGGGGACCAGATCAAAAGAAGAAAAATATACAAATTATAATAAGGAAAATCCCCCTTTATTCTCTCCTTTTGCCTCTTTTAAGAAAAGATATTATCTCACTATAAAACGTTTATTTCAAAACTCTGGAGCATTTAGCTTAGCTAGCAGATAGAATAAAGGATACGTTAATTTCTCAAATAATCACTCAATTAATAATGTTTTTATTTCAAAAAATCATTTTTTTAACTTTAATATTTGAATTAATAACACCTCATTTTGGTACGTGGTATGGGATAGATCTCACCATTTTAGTGAGAATGATGGAATAAAATAATTCTCAGATCAACTAATATCTCAAATAAAATTAATCTAAAATTTTATTAAAAAATTATTATTCTTTATCTCACGTATCAATTAACTATTCTAAAAATCTATTATCTTTCGTTTTTTTAACTCCCTAGATTGCCACATACGTAGGCACTTGTCATATCGATAGATAAAAGTTGAACATATATAAGATGTATTTTCCAATAAAGTAGGACACATGTTTGCATTTTCAGTTGGAACGCTGCCCAATCAAATTAATCGATTGCTACCACTAGTGTTCCCATTAACATATTCAAATTAAGCTAACAATATTGTTAAATTAGTTTTGAATTAAAAGGAGACAAATAAAATTAAAATGAAGAAACTAGCCATGGGTTGATCGGGTTTTTCAAATATCAAATCAAACTATTTGTATAGGATTTTTAAATTTATAAATTAAATCAAATCAATAAAACTCGGGTTTTTCAACCTCGAATTTTTTCGGGGTTTTTGAATTTTCAGTTTTTTTTTTTTGAGTTTTTCCGTTAAACTATTCATACAAACATATAATTCATTTGTATTTCAAATATTTCTTTAGTCCTACCAAATTTCAACTATCTAAGGTATTTCTTAAGAAAATAACACATGATATGATATGACTAATGACACTAAAATATGAACAAAAAAATAATAATGAAATCGCGTAAAACAAATATTGCAAATTAATAAGTCATAATGAAAATGATCATAATTTAAAAGTACTAAATCATGCTAAAATAAGTTTAATAAGTATTAGTTATATGAATAAATATTAAAGGAAATTAAAATTATATTATGTATTTTAATTGTCTAAATCAATATAAAACTAAAGAACAAATATTCAATATTATTGTCATTCTTAGTGTTAAATTGATTTCCTTTTTACATTAGTATTAATTTGATTTTGATTTAAGTTTTATTATAATTACCAACATCCATGGACTATAATCTTTATTGGACCATTCAGAATTCTAAGTTTCAAACTTGAAATAATATATTAAAAGATAAAAACTATGAAAAAGTATATGAAATATTTAAAAATTATGTCAAAGTAAATATTTTTATGTATAAAATAAAATTTTAAAATTATCTAGATAATGTCGGGTTGGTTTTTTTTTAGTTAAAACCAAACCAACCCAAATATAGTCGGGTTTTTTTTTCCAATATCAAACCAAGTCAAACCAAACTAGTAGTCGGGTTTTTTTTACGATTTGACTCAATTTGCGGTTTGATTCGATTTTTGATTCGATTTTGTACAACCCTAGTTAGCCATTAATGAGTTTTCAAATTACCTATAATGTGAGCAAATAACGTATTACTGCGAAAAGCATACGTTATGAACTAATATTGAATCCTAAAATGGACATACTTCTAGTGGACCACAGTTAAGTCCAAAAAAATCATTCACGTTCACATTCTCTTTTCAAATGAAAATTTTCTTTTTTTGTTCTATTCTTTGTGATTATTTTATATGAAACCGTATTGCATAATAATTACGTATATTACTGTCAGTGTACATAACTTAAACGAATAATAAAAAATTAGAGAGGAAGGATGTATATGACATACCACAATATTGCCAATGCCAGGAGGAAATACAATAGGATTGTTGATTCTATAATTTCCACCTTGTAAATCAATAATGAGACCACCAAGATCACTA
Source organism: Solanum etuberosum (assembly GCA_029582245.1). Classification (NCBI taxonomy): domain Eukaryota; kingdom Viridiplantae; phylum Streptophyta; class Magnoliopsida; order Solanales; family Solanaceae; genus Solanum; species Solanum etuberosum. The sequence continues at coordinate 12,967 of JAJONR010005850.1, read as the reverse complement.
ATACCAGGAAGCAATGCAAGTCCATTATTTTGCAATTTCAATGCATCATCAATAGCCTCTTTTATAGCTTCACTGCTATCACTTGTCCCTCTTGGATCTGCACCATACCCTATTGGATATATAACCCCTCCTTCATTCTAAAACCAACAAAAAAAAAAAGTTGTCAAGGAAAGAAATTTTATATAATTCTACTGAATAAAACGTGAGAGTTCAGATAGTCAAATAAATTGAGCAGTATTATATTGAGTACCTTTTTGGCATTGGAGGTGGGATCAATAGAAGGTTGTGGAGAAGTTGAAGGTGGTGATGAATAGATGAAAGAGGAAGAATAATGGAAATGTTTGTCTTCAAGTCCTTTTTGGAATTCATAAAGCTTTAACTCTCTAAGAGAACCATTTGCCTCTTTTACAACAAAATAATTAAGTAGAAAAATCAAGAATGCTAAACAAGAAAATGGCTTCATCATTTCTTTGAAAGAATTAAGTGTAAAAATCCAGTGTTCCATGTAAAAGCTAGAGACTAACAACAATGAGAGGAGAATTCCAATTAAAGAAGAATTCCATGTAAAATGGCCAGTTTTGTATTTTTGCGAAAAAAACAATCAAAACTAATAAAAGGATTTTGGATTTTCTTTAGACATTTCTTTAGCAAAATATATATTTATGTGTCAACTTCATAATGATAAAAATAAAATTAGCATCTAATTAATAATAGAACACAAATGTACAATAACAACAAAATATAATCATATCAAGTATCACAACATATTTAACTAATTCAACTAAACTAAACAAAAATAATTTAATCATAAATATAAAGAACACGTTTCATTATTATTTTTAAAGTTACATTGCAAAAAAAATAAATATATATATACCTAAAGAGATGATGACAAAGCAATGATAAAAGCAAAGTTAATTAAACTCATAAACCCACACAAAGATTAAAAAGAAAAATCCTGTTCTAAAATATAATTTTTCTCTTTTTTTTTTAAGAAGACTTTTGTACTCTATTTTTGTGATTTCCCCTTTTTCTAATTTTTCCTCTTCTTATTCTTTTGTGTGTCTGTTTTCTTTTTTGCTCCTTTGAAATGAAATAAGAATGAGGTTTAAATAGGTGTATAATGTAAAGCATAACACTTTCTTGAAAATCTAAGGGCCAATGCATGTATGAGACTTTTTACCTTTTCAATGTGCCACCCAAGATAGCCAATGAATTTTTATTTTTTTTTTCTTTTTCTCTTTTTCTTTTTTTCAAGAGAAGATTAATTTGAAAAGACTGCATTGTCCTTTTAGATAGTCCATTTTTTTTATTCATTAATTGAATAATAGCTAAATGGACCATCTGAAAATTTAAAATAGAACCAATGTGTAGACTCATTTGATTAAGACCCAAAATTCAAAAGATAAACCAGCCCACTAACACAAAAATTCAACCATCTAACATATTTTGAAGATCAAACACAATAAATAAAGACAAAAAATAAAAAATAAAAATTAAAGCAAAACTCAATATGATAAATGTTAAAGAACACTAACAAATAATACATAATCCAGCATCAAAATGACTTATGTGGTTAAAAATAAATTATTATAGTGACGGATTCGGATAGAGGGTGAGAGGGGGGGAAAATTGATATAGATTTCCGGGTGAATGGGGGTCGCCGGAAAACTTCGCCGGAAAATTTTTCGACGAAATTTTGACATAAAATTTACATCAAAAGATAGCCCTCAAAAACCTCTACACATTTATATAAAGGGTATACGATGGGATGACCGGAACTTCATAAATCTAAAGAAAAAAATGATGATTTGTGTTCGATTTTTCGTAGATCTATGAAGTTTGACTACGGATAAAGATAAATGATTTTTAGATTTGTGGAGGGTAGAAGGAGGAAGCGGTAAAATTTTGGAGAGATTTTCCGGCGTCGGTGTGATGGCGGCGGTGGGAGTGGCGGCGATGGTGGTTGGTGGGAAGAAAGGGGAGAAGAAAAAATAAACTCAAAATAGGGCCAAAATTCTGATTTTTTGAAGTCTTTTGTATTTTTTGGTAGGGTCACATAAGAGTTCTTGGATCAAAATATTATCAATGGTTGAGATTAAACATTGACCAATGCTATTGAACCGGATCTAAATTTGATTGGACTATCAAAATTTGGTCTAAATCAGTCCAATTCAAACAAAATTGAGTCCTTTGAACCAATTAAAAAAACAATCAAAACAAACAAAGACAAACAAAAATTACTAAATACAAAACAAAACCACGAGAAAAGACCTTATTATATATTGTAGGAGTAAATTAAAACACGTCAAAAATTAAGTGTTCATAAACATGAGAAAAAAATATTTTTCCTATTAATATTAAAAATAACAAATAAAAATGAAATATATATAAATAATTAATATAAAATATAAAATAAAATAATTCTTAATATACTAAAATAAAAAACAAAAGTAAATATAAATAATGTATATTCAACATAAAATAAATAATTCTCTTGATTTACTGAACCTGACAAACAAACAAAAGTATTTTTAAGGAAAGTATAAACGAAAGAAATACGTATGATCCCGTAATACATGTTGTACACTAACTTTGAAATAGTTGTAGCATTTATTAGCATTGGAAAGAGAATACAACTGTTATATAGCAAAGTAATTGGTTGGATTAGATGCCGCATTTATATAGAGTTCTCGTCTTCTCGAATTCAAATTAAGTGAATTTTTTAAATTTTTTAAAATATATTAATTATTTTTTTAACAAAAAATATACTTTTCTTTGATGAGTTTTCATAGACTATTATTTTATAAAAAGTTAGGGGGAAAACAAAAAGAAGAAGCACAAACATAATATCAACAAATTATCCGTTAATTAATACTCAGGTCACACTTCAAAAATTTATTTATTTTGGAGTAGAGAAAATACAAATTATAGTTGTGAACTTGTGATGGTGGAAGTGGTGAGCTATCAATCACAACTATCATAATCATCTCCACAATTATTAACGAACATAAATATATTAATTTTACTAAAATTATACGATGTAGAACATGTACATAAACGTGAAAAGTTATAATTATTTATATAAGTTATATATCAATAATCTGTTGTAGTCTAGTTGATTAGGATACTCGGCTCTCACTCAAGTCCCGACAACGAAATTTTATGTTTAGGGCCATTCAATTCGGCCCAATTAAAGTTTGTCCACCACAAATTCTTCATTTGGTAATACATATTCAAATGGCTAAATTGGTTAAACATTGAGAATTGATTAAAACTTTATTTTTTGAGGAATTTATAATGTCGTGCACCACTTCATTCATCGTTTTAAGATTTTGAGTTGAATGCTCACATCGAAAAATAAGTTTCATAAATGATACAGAAGCCACCTTATAGAACCCCCTTTCTTGGAAAACTATTCAACATATACATGGCTAAAACAAGTTTCATATATATTATATAATCACAAAAATCTCATGAACGGAATCTACTACTTTTTGACTATCTTCATCTTTTTCTCATAAGTCTATAATTTATCAAAAGGGTTATAATATACAGTTAGTTTATATATGTAAACATCCTTTGGAATAAAAAAGGAATATATTCCTTTGGTTATTAAAAATACATACCTTTAAAGTTTGAGTTTTATTTTTCCCTCAACGTCCACGTATCATATTTTGCACAATCAATTTCCACAATTTTGAAGGAATACAGTCCCTTTATTAGGTGAATACAAATATGATTGGCAAGGTTGTTATTTCCCCCTTATCTAAGCAACCTAGCTACTTTCAATTTATGTTGAACCATAAAGAAAGTAATAATTAAAAACACATGTAATTGAAAAAAATTAAATGAAAGTTAGGTAGAAAATTTGATCCATTTTTTTCCTTAACCTTTGAAAGCTCAATTTTATAATTAAATTTCTTCCATTTGTTGGTTACCCTCACCAACTAATACAACAACATGGATATATGATGATTTCATGGCCAACTACATTCACCTAAAACTTGTTGTAGTGGTTAAATACTCATCAACATTTCAAACTTTTCCAAGATTATCACCTTGAGTAAATTGTGAAAAAGACATGGTTCTTAGATCTTATTATATATAGAAATTGAAGCGGAGCCTTAGAGCAACAGTAAAATTGTTTCTTTGTAACTTATTGGTCAATGGTTCGACCGAGACATGAAAGTAGTCACTAATCATTTACATTTTGATACGTAGATTGTCTACATATCACCCCTTGAGTGCGGCCCTTTCCTAATCCTGTTAACATGACATGTTTTGTTTTGTGTACCGAACAACCTTTTATGAATATTTCAAAAAACATGTTTCTAATATCTCTGGGATGATAATTTCTTCCTTTACACTGAAACACTAAAGTTTTATCCTACGACTATTTCCTCTTTATGCATCACACCAAACAACCCTGGATGTCCTTTTGACCATTTGGAAGAGGAAGTTAAGTATTGCTTTAAAACTATGAAAAACTTTCAAGTCAAATCACTACGAAATTTGGATAAAAAACTACGAAAAACTCACAAGTACATATTTCAACAAATGGACAAATCCTCAAAGTTAGGCATATATAATTATTATAATTTGGAAATTTGAATGAGACCCCATACTTATTCAACTTAGTTAACTTCTAGAGCTAGACGTATATTATTCTTGAGAGACTTGTAAAGTATAAAAATCAAGTAAAAATAATAATGATATATATAATATCGGATTGATTTGATCTTGAATTAACTTTTTTTAGTTAAAATTAAATCAATTCAAGTATATATAGTCAGAGTTTTTTTTTTTTTTCAAATATCAAATCAAACCACTAATCATTTTTTAAATTTGACTTGATTTGCGGTTTGGTTCGATTTTATTAACCCCTAACTTTCCATGCATTGAACTTTAGTAGGAAAGAAAAAAAAAATTGTCATCAAAAAGCATTCCTTGTATTGCTGGATTATACTTTTGAATTTTTCTTAAGATAAACATTTCTTTTTCAAGAATGATTCAAAGAGATCTAATCATCTTTGTAACATAACTAGCTAGATAAATCCCTATTCTTATTAATTTCTTGAGCCTATACATGTTAGTTCAAATAAGCTCATTTCCCTTGATCCACCATCACAAAAACCCTTGCTGGAACTTGCACGTTTGATTCAACCAGAACCTTATTATTCGATACATTTCTCAAAGCATGATTAACGAACACGTTCCCACTAGGGAAAAATGTGTATTGAACATGTTTAATAAGGTTAGGAAATATAAGAATTGGATTAAAATCCATAGTCCATGAAGTACCATTCCCTTCAACAACTCCACTTCCAATACTACCCTTAATATTCATCCCCTTAACATTATTTCTATCCACCACAACTTGTTCAATTGTCTTAAATGGTCCATTAGTTTGATCCAATTGAACAATATCAATCCCTTTATTTGATCCAGAAAACATATTATCCACAATGTTAACTCCATTCACAACACCATTTATAGACTTCAACTTAACAAATGCATCTCCAAGAAAAAATGTATTTGAAATTGTGAGTTGAACAGGATCCTCTGCTACAATTCCAGTATAATCCAAATAAGAATCAACAATTCTTGTTTGTGTTAAACCAGGGAGTTTTAGGTAAATTCCAGTCCCACCAAATCCAGTAGCCTTATTGTAACAATGTATACCTGATAACAAATTTGCTTGGCCTGATACAATTATACCAATTTCAGCTGAGAATATAACAACATCAGTAACAGAATTGTCATTTCCCATTAAATTTATCGCGGTACCGGAGAAATTCCTCTCTGCTTTATCACCACCAGCAGTAATATGTTGTCCAAGAAATGAATTTCTTATGTATGTTTCATGTCCACCTTTGGCTAAAATACCATTTGTTGTAAAATGTGTAATGTAACAATTGTCAATACTTGTTCTTACTGAATTTATCACTTGTATACCTCCTCCTCTGAAATTTGCATCAAGTAATAAGTCTCTTAATGTTATGAATTCGAATAAAAAATCAGGAGCATTGCTTGAAGATGTCGATAAATCGAGTAAATATCCATCTGTTGGAAAATCATCTGAAGCTTTTAGTGTTCCTCCATGAATCTGTTTCATAAACAAAAATGTAGGGGCAATGTTGTAATTAGAAAATATAGAAAAAATGTGACGTTAAAAGTCTTAGGATTACACATATTGTGGAGAAAAAAATAAATTAATTTTACTTTTCTATATTGTAAAAAGGTCAAGTCAAGAGATTGAAAAAAATAACAATCAAAGGAAAGAACATATGTTAATTAGTCTAAGAAGGAAGGTACTACTATTCTATTATCTGTCGTCAGTCAATATAATTTAACGTGTTATAACAGAACAGAACGTACCATGAGATTGCCACGGCTGACAACAGGGAATTGTAATGGTTGGCTAATTAAATAATTACCACCTTCAAGATTAATTTGAGCACCACCAAGATTTGAAATTCCTTGCATTAAGAAACCATTAGTTGGACCTTCAAGTGCATCAGAAATTGCTTGTAGAATAGCTTGTGTGCTATCTAATTTTCCAGTTGGATCAGCACCATATGATGTTACATGATATACTTTTGGACTTGGTGTAACCTAATATAATACATAAATAGTTAATTTACGATACGTTAACATTAATCGATTGGTTAGGAGAAAAAAAGACTTACGGTTACTACTGATGGTGATGGAGAAAATCTAGTTGGAGAAGGAGAAGGAAAAGGAGAAATCGAATCGCGATGAACAATTTCAGCTGTAAAAGCTTGTAATTTCCTCAATTGATGATCATATGAATGAACATTTCCATAAACATGGGATAGACAAGCAAAAACAAAAAACAAGGACAAAGCCCATGTTTTTTCTCCCATGTTGTTGCCTTCTATGTAAATGAATGAATCCAAGAAAAAACACTCTAGTTTCCCATTTATATACTAGATAGGGAGAGAAGAAAATTATTATTTTTAAATAATAATTATTATTATTATTTAATTTGGGGGTAGAGAATATAGCTAGGCAATGGAAAGAGAGAGGTTTAGAAAATAAAATGAAGAAATTAAAGTTGGAACTATATAATCTATACAGACAAAGAGTGTGAAAAAAGACAAAGAAAAGGCTCTCTTTTGATGTTACTTTTCTTATATTGGTTGAAGATGTATTATATGCTTACTTTAAATACGTGTGTAAAATGAATTTGCCTTTTTTTATTTTTTGGTATTTGGTAATTAAATTAGTGAGCATTTTTCATGTTTATTGCGAAATTCGAAAAAAAAAAAAAATTGTTTTATTTTAAAGTGAAAAATGATATTTGAAAATTGAAGCTGGAGGCGTTTTTGGCTTTTTCTAACTAATTTGAAGTGAAAACGTGAAAGATACTTTTTTTTTTTTGTTTTTCAAATTCTTGAAATTGCTGGACTTTCGAAATTTTATGACCAAACGTTTTTTCTAAAGTTCAACTCTAGAAAAAAGTGAAAAGATTTCATGGTCAAACTTCTGGTGAATTTCATTACCAAATTGAATCAGATTACAACATGGGGGGTGGGGTGGGGTGGGGTATACTAATTTTTTCTTGTTTTGGTGGCATGGAAGAAAAGAAAAGTAAAGCAGTGACCAACTTCTCACCCTAAGCATCCTTACAAAGTTTGGCAATTAGGTGAAAACATAAAGGAATTACTAATTAATTTGGATTTTAAGTTTACTAAGAGGGGAAGAAAGTTTGAATCTTAAGCAAATAATATAATGAAATAAGCAAAACCCATTTTTGGGGTTTTGATTTTTTTGACAAATAATGAAGTGAAGTTCTTTTGGGGGATATTGTTGATTAGTTGTTGAATGTTGATTTAAGGTATTGAAATCTTGAATTGCAAGGCTATTTTTAAGTTTTGTGATTGGAGTTTGAAATTTTTTGAAGACATATTTTTAAATTTTGACTCAAAATCTTTGGCCGACAAATATATTGAAGATAGATTTTTAATATTTAATTCAAAATCTATGGTCAAACATTAGCTTAATCTGTTTCGAAGCAAATATCATTTTTATAAATTTAAAAATAATTTAACTTGAATTTGTATTTTTTTTTAACATATAAGTTTTATAGTCATATAAATATATCACAAATTTCTCTAAAATATAAAATTCCATGCCCAATCAAGATCATAAAAGATTAATAATGAATCTGAAACTGATATTATAACATAAAATGAAAAGAGCACAGTAAAAGATAAAATGAAACGGAGGGACGTAAATTAACCTGAGTTTTCGTGTCGCGACGAGACTGTTTCATCCTTAATCAGAGGTCTTGAGTTTAAGTCTTGGGTATGGAGAAAATTATGTTGAGAGCGTCTTCCCCGAATAGGCTATGTAGTGCGCGATCCAAATTTAATTAAGACTCCAATATAAATTCTAGACACCAGGTGAGAAATAAAAAAAAAAACAAAACGAAGGACGTAAAAGAAAATACATAGAATAACTAATTGTTGAAGCTTTTTGATTCTAAACTATCAGTCGTCTCAAATTTAAGCTTTGTTATTTTTTCCTTTTATTTTATTTTTAAAAGAGTGCATATTTTTATATTTAATAAAGTTTTAAATTTCAATATTTTATATGACAAATTTAAGACTATAGATTATATATATTTTTAATTTAATTATGTTCAGTCAAATTAAAATACTTAAATCGAAACAAAGGGAGTATTAATTTAAAGCAACGTTAATGGGCAGCAGCTAGGTTTCCGATAAAGGAAATTCAAAAAAAAAAAGCAGAGAAGATCAAAGAAATGGAACCTAGAGAGAGAAGAAAAGCTTAGCGAGGACTTTGTCTCCCCGGAAGAAGAATAGCCCCGCTCTCTAGCCGACTAATCCCGTTGACCCTATATGATTCACAATATTAAACTTTTTCAATCTTTTTCAATCTTTACTGGAGATGATATTTTACTTAGGCTGGGGAAGTGATATTTTTGAATTATTTGACTAATAATATTGGTTTTTTTTTTTTTCCTAAAAAATGTAACGGAAGATAATATATTCTATTTTGAATAGTTTAGAAATATTTTTTTTACCCTATTCCGTTAAAAATATATTCCTACACTTTAATAATAGCCTTTTTGTCCCTTAATTATTGGTAAATTTCAATTTTAATTCCTGTTATATCTGCCTAAAAAAAATTAACTTTCAATTACTTGAAACGTGTACTTTTTAATCAATTTGCTAATGAATATTCACTAAATTTTAACATCAGTAATTGTTTCACCATTAATTATTCATATATTATATTAAACTTGTGTTATTAATTATTACTTCCCCAAACCCCTTTACTAGGTTGGGCAAGTTTTAATTTTCCTATTCTTACGAAGTTGTTGGTCCAGATTCAAAGATATTACAACGATCAAAATCAAAATTTATAAAGATCGAATCAAAATTTACTAGGACCAAAAATACTATTCTTTCTATTTACAAAATAGCGGCTATCTATAATAATTAATTAATGACTACCGTTCGTATAAGGAAAATACGATTAAGGAACTACGTATAATAAATAAATCTAGGAACTATAAGAAAATAGGACGAAATTAGAGCTCGTAAAAAATTATTTTTACTAATGTAAATACTTTGTTTTTATCAATGTGTTGAAGATTAATCTTAGATATTGTAAGTACGTACACCTAATTTGTTTGATTTTTTTGACTTCATCTCAAGTGTAATAGATACAGTAGGTATTTTTTGGATTTATTTGATATTTTCAAACACAACTTCTTCATGTTCATTTATGATGACAAAATTAATTTCCATTTGAACATGATCCACGCACTTACCACGAGTCTCTTTTTTACTGTTATTTTTTTTTAATTTCAACTTTTCATGTGACACGTTAGCACATTTTATGTTAAATTAAAATCAGACAAATAAAACTTTTCATGTGACATGTTAGTATATTTCAGAGAAAATGACATAAATAGTCCCTTAACTATACACTTAACGGATTTAGTCATTTAACTATTCAAAAACTTATCAGCTTTGGTCCTTTAACTATACACTTACCGATTTTAGTCCCTTAACTATAAACTTACCTATTTTAGTACTTCAAGTATTCAAAAACTTATCAGCTTTGGTCTTTTTCTATTTTTTTAATACAAATAGCTTAGGTTTATATTAACGGAATCCATGCCTCGAGAAATTAAATCCTTTAGCAATTTTTTCTGTTGTTTCTCTCTCTCTCTCTGCTACTTTTTCTTCAAATTAATCTTCTGCGAAGAATCTTAACCTCAATGATTTAAAATAAAATTCGCAGGAAAAGAAAATATAAATCATAATTTTATTCAGCACAGGATAAAATGAAGCATATTATTGCGACTAATGACTTGAATATGCTAAACTTTATTATAAAAAGAAAAAAATTATTACCCGTTAAATCCAAAGTTTGTACTCCAACGACTTCATTGAATGAAATTTGTTTAATTTTTCAGAAATTGAAATTTATAAAATGGTAGATTTGCAATTTTTTTAATTTATTTTAAATAGATCAATTTTATTATACTATTCATATTATTTTACGTAAGGAAATTTGAGTAAATTAAATAATATCCGCACTGATTAGCATATTCAAGTGCGGATTCAAGTCATTGACAACAATTATATGCTTAATTTTATTTTTCATTGAATAAAATTAAGACTTATATCTTCTTTCCTAATTAATTTTATTTTGAATCGTTGACGTTATTGTTCTTTTCATAAGAGTAGTTTGAAGAAAAAAGGGCGGGGATAGATGTTGACACTCAATTTTGGCCTAACATTTTCAAAATTCGTAACTTTTAAGTTTTATTCATTTAATAGTTCAAAATATATTTTTTATAATTTTAAATAAGTTTATCGATATTTATCATTATTTGTCAAAATTTGAGAATTTTTTATCAATTAATTTTAATTACATATTTTTTTTGTCACAGCGAGTTGACTACGGTCAAATATTTGTTCATTTTGATTAAACCGTTATTTCTGCTAAATTGCATTTTTCACATGTCGTTAGTTACGTTCATTATATTTTTTAATGTTCATTTTATTCGTTACATTTGTTAATATTCATTCTTGATATTTTGCACAGTCTAGAAATTCATTCAAATACGAATAACTTTTTATACACAGATATTTTATTAAGCTACTAGTTTTAGCCTATGGTTTTAAGATAGTGGTATTGTACTATTGGTGGTTTTCAATTTCCTATTTATAGAATAACTTGATCATTAAGTTAGGGGGTGGTGGATAAAAATTTAGGGGTAATTTTCAGATTTTTATTTAGTCTTAAGAAATTCTTTATTGTTTATAATTTTCCGGGGACGAGTTCACCGGAGCTCCGTCGGTATCCGGCGAGTCCACCACCCAAAAACCCCTTTTCCTTTTCCTTTTCCATTTTCCGGCGAAAAACCTCTATTCTCCTCCATTCTTCCCCAATAATTCACAACAACATCAAACTTTGACCACCAGAGCTCACTGCCTCACTCCATCTTCTTCATTTCCTTCATCTTCCTCCAGTGGGCTAGACTCGAGACCCACCTGAAACCCAGACCACCATCCGACCAAATCAGCCTTATTTCTTCCTCAAAACCACCAGATCTCCACCACTGGAACACCAGCAACAACCTCCACCAGAAACTCATCGGAATCCGACCAAAACTCCACTCCAATCCACCTGAAACCTCCAAATCCACCAGTAAACAACAACCCACCAAATCATCAACCTCAAACGACCCCTTCTACTTTTCCGTGTTCCGGCTGGCTCCAAGCCAAAACAACACTGCTGCGACTAGCAGCTCGTACCAGACCACTTTTTTTTTTCCCTTTCAATTTTTTGTTTGTTTTGCAGGTTATCAGCGAGCTTCATTCCGGTGAACAAAATCCCATCTCCATTCCCCATTTTTTTCGACAACCGGAGCTCGCACCACCACCCACTACTCGGCAAAGCAGCAAAACCCAAAAGTCTTATTGTTTCTCAGAGGTTTGAACTCCTCCCTATTTTATTTTATTTTTTATTCTTTGTTAGATATTTTTTAGTCAATTTTGATTCTCTGTTAAGAATTTCCATTGAAAAATCATTATCCCGTCCTCTCCTCTGTGTTGCTTTGTCATCGCCGGTAGGAGTTACTAAACTCCTAATTATTTGTTAATACTTTTCCTTTCCAAATCTATATCTATAATGTTTTAATTATATTTGGCTGCATTTAATTATAATTTGGGTTTATCTATTGTTATTCAACTTTATTTTATTTATTATGTTACTATCATTTTGACTAGAAAGTTAGGCAGCGTCAAATTTTATTTATTTCTTTATCTTATTTTTTTGTTGTTACCAGTTATGTTGCTAGTGGTTATTTTATTTTATTTCATTACTTATGTTGGTGTGTTAATTATTATTATTATTTAAATGTTGCATATTACTTTATACTATTATTGTTAGCTTTATATGATGGTTGTGCTGCTATTGGTTTATATTATCTATATTATTGGTTCTATATGATATTATGTTTTGAAAGTTGGCCAATGAAAAAATCTCTCCGTCGGTTTTCGAGGCCTTCCTAATATTAAAAGACGAATTTTTTTAGTTTAAGTTAATATATTTTGTATGTTAAAAATGGCCGATGAAGAAATTACCGTCGATTTCCAAGGCCTTCCATTTTAATAAGACGGATTTTTATTTTTAAGTTATTATTTAATTCATTTATTTTTATTCATATTTATTTATTACTGACATTTTTACTAAGTGTCTTTACAGGTACCCGGAGTTGCTTCCCATTGAAGCTATTCGAATGAAGTTCGAATTATACTTTTTATTCATTATTTTGTATATATTGACGTTAGGCAAACTTAGGCCGTTTATTATATTATTGTTTTATTTTATTAATTGTGTATATTGCATGTTTGTTTTATTTGTATATTTGTTTTTATCTCCTCCTCAATTT
>JAJONR010005849.1:0-29952 GCA_029582245.1 Solanum etuberosum | reverse complement strand
TGGTTTATGGGCATACTTAGTATTACTATTCTTTTTAGGATATCCACGAAGTTTATTAAATTCTGAAGAAACATGATTTTTAAAATGAAAAGTATTTTTCATTTCAGTCGCAAAATTTTCTGACAAATCAATAGGCTTTGCACCTAATCCTGACAATTTTTTATCAAGAAGTTCTTCCAAATCATTTAATGATTTAAATTTAAAATCCTGAATCTCAGGAGGTCTTTGCACATGAGTAGAAACAATTTGAACTTCTGACTTACTTTTAGAAGTAGAGGCAATATCAGAAGTCTTTATATCATTTTTTATTTGGATTACTAAAGCAGTTAATTCATCCAATTTTTTGTCAAGAGAACTAATATGTTCTCCGAAAACTTTAACATAAAGACCCAAATAATTATTTTGAGAAATTAAATTATTTATTTCATTTATACTAATTGCCGCAACATCTTCTTCAATAAATTTTTGAAAGACAGTAAAAGTGATACTTATATTATTTGGTAAAATAAAGGATGACTGAGGTGGATAGACAGTCTTAATAATATTAACAGTTCCATCTTTATAAGATCGTTCAAGAACGTTGATCTATAAAGGTAAATATATGGTTATGAACCAGGGTACAAAATACATGATTTGATTATGTAGAGTATAAGTTTCATAAAATTCTTGAGAAATATTATTCAAATCATTAGCACTATAAGTGTCAAAAAACCATATTTTAAACCAATTCCATTTATTACTCAAAAACTCTTTCTGAATGTACTTTCTTGCCAGTGATCCTGGACTAAAATCTATTTGGTTTACATTCATCATTAAGCTTTATTCAGATCCAAATCCATTTCGGATACAGAAGGAATATCCTTTTCAGAAATATCAGAAGAATTATCATTAGCTTGAACAATATTCGTTCGAGGATCAATTTTTATTTTATTAACAAGTTTATTATTTTGATCAGCAGATATAATAGGACAAGAAATCGTAGAAGGTATGGTATGCAAAGAAGCAACACGATTACGAGCTGAATCATACACTGGTTCAATTGGTGATATATGTTGAATAACAACCAATCTTCTATCAGAAAATGAATGTCTATTATATGGGACACTTCTATCATCAAACTGAATGCAAATCCTACCATATGGATTTTGGGTAATATGAGAATATTCAGAATTAGTGACAGCATTTGTTATCTGACTTGGGGATATAACAGAATCCAGGGTCCAAGTTGTTGGAAAATTAATTTCTTCCCATTCTATAGGTCTTCTAGTAGTGACCTTAGATTTCACAAAATTTGTTTCCACCAAAATTGTCTGATCAGATGTATCATATAACTTACATTTCGGGTTTAACGTGGAAAGTAATTTAAAATAAATTCTATATGATAAACATATTAATTCAGATCCAGGTGCATAATTATAATCATTCGTTTTAACATTTAATGTTAAAACATCAAGAATGTTAACATCAGTTAAAGATAATTGCAAATTTGGTTGAGTATTAAAATATACAGGACCATATGCCACTGTGGACTCAATCGAACCCATTAAAGATTGTCTAAAATTTAAATTTCTAGCATCACGTAGAGCAGCTAAAAATGTCTCAGGTAACCCTTTAAGAGTTAATGGTTTACAAGCAATTTGAACCATGCCAATATGCAAGAAATTATACTGATTTTTATATAAATCGATATCTCTTTTATTTAATAAACGAATAGTCTGTTCAGACGAATTTAATGCCAAAGATTGCTCAGTAGTTTTTATTAACTGTTTATGAGATATTCTATCAAACCAACCATAATCATAAATGGTTTTAATATCAACTTAAGGAATAGTCCATTTGTTTAACAAATCAATGTTCTGAGGTATATCGACCTCTTCCAATCTTGTACTTTTAGTACTTACTTCACCTAAATCCATGTTTAAAACATATCTATGTTGTATACTTCACATCTCTCTCATATTTACCATAAAAGTTCCTAGGCTCTGATACCATTAATTTTAATTGTTTAAAAAAATTATTTTTTGTGGTGCTGACACGTGACACTTTTTCTTCTCCTATTATATATAGATAGATTAGTTAATTTCATAATCTTGTGTAAATTAGTCTTTATTTTAAAACAATTGGCTATCAAATTTTCCCTAAAAAACGCCCTATCTTCCCTATAAATAACCATATATACTCAGAGATAGGGAGTGCATTTTGAAGTTGGATTTCTAGAGCAAAGAACAATGTTCTCGCTAAGATAGACCCACAAAGGTTTAACCCTCAAAGTTCTTGTTTCTTTTCATTCATTGGAGCTTTGATCAGTGTTTGTGAAGTCACCTTACTTGTCGTCCTTGTCTCACTGCTCCAAAGAAGGAAGCTGATATACGTGAAAAATATAAGATAAACTTCAGGCCTTATGAGCTGAATTACAGGTTGAAGGAGCCAAATATTGTGGGTTAGAAAACCCAATAACAGATACAAGAAGCAAAAAGTGTGGACCAAAGCCCCCATATGTGAAGATATAATGAAAATGGTTAAAGATTTGGGGTATTAAATCCAACATTTTGGATAACAGGGAATTTGGGCTGATAAAGCCTAAATTCAACTTTTCTCGTATTATTTTATTATATTTTATGTTAGACTAACTCTAATTTGTTATTTCTTTGTTTAACTTAATTGAATTCCCAAAAGATGAACAAATTTTTTTTGTGTTGGTTTATTTAATTTTATCCACTCTTGTCTTTAATAAATTAAATCTTTAGTCAAATTGTAGCTATTTTTAATTGATTAAATTATTTTAAGATAGTTTTATTTTTAATATGATTCAAAGGCCTTTTTGTTACTTAGTCATTTTAGCTAAAATTTTATTCACTTCTAAATTATTTTAAATATTTTAAATGAAGTCTCTTTGTTAAAGATTCAAATGTGTTCATTTTTCCAAAAAAGTTAGTCGAACACTTTTAGTCAAGTCATCGGATAACCGCGCGTTAGCAGCTACTGTAAGTGCTAATACCTTCTTGAAGTAGAAATAAGAATCTCTTACCCATTTTCTCTAAATTTTTAAAGGTTTATTTGTTAAGAACTTTTAAAATTCAGTTTTCTTAATTTCTTTAAATAAATTAAGTGGCGACTCTTTTTCTAAGTATTTTTCCTATATTTTTTATACTTAGAACATTTCAAAAAGAGATTTTTCTAAAAATGGTAAAATCACGATATAACAGAAATGACGACTCTGCCGGGAATTTAATTAGGTTCTAATCATTAGACTTGATTGCTTATTTGACTAACTGTTTAAATGTAATAATTAATTTACGTTTGACAGTTATTTTGTCTTGTTAAAATTAAGAAGCTCAATAATAAATTATTTTGATTCTTCTCATTTCAATTTTTAACCAAAATCAAATAATTAAATCAATTTTATGGCTATTTCTTAAATTCAAATTGGCTAACATTACAACTCATATAAACCAAATCCTTAATCTCAATTGTGGAAACCCCTTACGCTTATCATCTCTTCCTTTTCCCTCATCCTCTCAGACGCACAACTCAACAATCGAAACCCCAATTTCTCACGCCCCCCGACCCATAGACCACCAAAAAGAGCTCTCTCTAGAGTATGACCAAGCCTTCCAAACTACACACTCCCCCCTGACCCATAGACCACTAGACCCACCGGATCCACCAGATGCGAGCAGCCACATGGTAGAGGACGAAAACAAACCCCAATCCTTCAAGGAAGTCCTGCTAGACAGAAACAACGCACTGAACCAATCGTATGACACGCTGAAGGGACATGATGCTACGATGGAGGACACTTAGTGTGTGCAAGGGACAATACCGCTAACACAGGAAGACAAGCTCAGACTATACCAACCCTGGTGTCTCTCTGTGATAGTCAAAGTTTTTGGTAAAAGACTATCCCATGGCTACCTAAAAAATAAGCTAATGGACCTATGGAAGCTGGCTGAACGCTTAACACTAATAGACCTCGGAAGTGATTACCACATCGCAAAATTCTCACTAGTCACGAGCATGAGCAAAGTCCTCCATGAAGGGCCTTGGTTTGTAACGGGGAAGTTTTTATCAGTTAAAAGATGGGCACCAAACTTCGTCCCACATCAATCAACAATGACCCACATTGCGATTTGGGCGAGGTTACCACAACTCCCAACGGAATTTTATGATAAAACAATCCTGGAAAGAGTGGGACAAAAGCTAGGAGCACTACTAAAAATTGATACCTGAACTTTAGCAACCCTTAGGGGGCGCTATGCGAGGATCTGCGTCCAGGTACCAATAGAAGAACCAGTCAAAACACATGTAACAATCGGAAGTCACAAACAAAGGATAGTCTATGAGGGTGAAGGGGTCATGTGTGTAGGGTGCGTAAGGATAGGTCACACTCTTAGGAGCTGTACCACAATCAGCCCGAACAAAAGTAATCATCCTAGCAAAATGACAACCGCAACAGCACCAAGCGGAGTAACGCAGCTGTCCAGCGAATGGGAGATCGTCTCCTTCCCAAAAAGGAAGAAGAAGACAGAAACTCAGAATTCTCTCAGAGCAGGGGAACATAGAATTAACGCGACATAAAGCCTGTACCAGGTAAAAGAGCCGGACCACCAGCCAGGTATGTCCTCAGCCACCGGCACCTCGACTACCACGCTCGGAGGTGACTAGAAAATTAACCAAGGAAAAATAACAAATAAATATGTCAGCATTAATTATAATAATAAAGAAGCTGGTCCTCTTACTTCGCCCATTAACTCCCTACCTAACACCATCTTTAATGCCGCTAACCCCTTTCCCATTTCCCCAATGAACGAAACTGGGGGGAAATAAAGTAATAGGAAAATTCCTTTTGCTACTATCAGTCGAATAAACTTAATCACTAATGGGACCCAAACACTTAAGGCCCTAGCAAACTATCCGGAGATCGCAAAGGACGCCGTTCCCGCTTCCCATGAAAATCATCATCACAATAGGAGCGATTTGACTACGGGTGTAGCATCAAAGAAATTCTCTACTGACCTCCCAGCCATGGATAAAGAGAGCGAGCAGAGGGACAAGTCGCAAAGTATATCCCAATAAATCCACAACCATGAATCCCAACCCCTGAACCCACGACCACTGATCTTCACATCGGCTCCACTAGCCCCAAACCACAACCCTTTCTCTTGGCCAGAGCTGGCACTCTAGGACAATCAGTTGGCCTTCAAGGTCATCATAGTAGGACAACCGGTTACACTAATTCTACAGGACCCGGTGTACTTAGCCCAGATAATCAAGGAGGGATTGGACCAAGCAATGGCCGGTCTGGGGAACCAAATCTGGATGCAATCATTGAGAGAGACACAATGATGGGGGAACATCAACACGATGTCAATGGAGGAACTCAATGCCATAATGGGGCATACTTTCCAGTCACTACCCTTCTTCCTACCCACCCATACCTAACAAGTTCTTAGAGCCCCACGTTCATCCTCAGGATACCGCAGGACATTCTGAATGCAATCTACTTGATACCACCTCTGGCTGCGACCCAAAACCACGGTGGAGGGGAGCCCTCAATTCTAGAACTGCTCAAAAGAAACACCCAGGAGCTAGAAGATATAGTGATGATGCTTGGAGAGAAAAACATCAAAACATGCATACTGGAGAAACCTTTCTTCAAGGAGTTTGAGGAACCCTACAACATCGTAGTAATTGCACTTAGTCCGCAGACACTGAAAGATTGCACTCTTAGCATGAGGAACGAGATCGCAACATCGCCACCAGCAGTGGAGCTGAGCCCACTGGGATGAAATCTCAAGAGAACAAGCAAAACAAGGGGAAGGGCCTACAGGAGCAGGAAATACCACTGTCATAGATGATGAACTTCATCATTTGGAACGCAAGGGGAGCCAATAGCGCAACCTTTAGGCGCCAATGTGATCCAATGGTCAAAGCACACAAACCAGCAATGCTTGTGCTCCTAGAAACCAAGATGACTGAGCACAAGAGCCTCATGGAGGAACTAAGGTTTGACGCTAAAATTCAGTCCCCTGCAAAT
Organism: Solanum etuberosum; assembly: GCA_029582245.1. Lineage (NCBI taxonomy): Eukaryota > Viridiplantae > Streptophyta > Magnoliopsida > Solanales > Solanaceae > Solanum > Solanum etuberosum. The sequence goes on along the minus strand of JAJONR010005849.1, from coordinate 23,915 downwards.
GGCCTTGCAGGGGGAACAGTGGTGATGCGGAAAGAGTATGCTCTGAAACTGGAAAATCTCACAGTAACGACGCAAGGAACCCACGTCACGGTTAAGGTACTTCCCAACTCCTACACTTAGAAATTCTCTGCTGTTTATGCTAGTCCTGACATCAATACTAGGACCCTCCTCTGGGAGGAGCTTTGTATCCTTTCTAACAGCATCGATAGAGAATGGCTCATTGGCGGTGACTTCAACGAAGTCCTCAAGGCCAGTGAGAAACTAGGGGGTAATTGTATTAATAATGCTAGAACCAATCTCTTCTGGGATTGCCTCAATAAGTGTAAAATGGTTGATTTGGGCTTCAAGGGATGCAAATACACCTAGACCAATAAAATATATAGGAATAGGAGTAACCTTATCGTAGAAAGACTTGATAGGTGTGTCGCTAACTACCATTGGGTAAAACGATACCCCAACTCTCTTGTTACCCACCTGCCTAGGACAAAGCCTGACCATTGTCCCATGATGCTAGAGCTGGACAACACCCACAAGAATAAAGGTATAAAACCTTTCGGAATGGAACCCATGTGGTGTGCACACCTCTCTTTCCAAAGTCTTGTCCACCAATGCTTCTCTGAACAAGACAGCCTTGGAAACGTCATCAAAAGCTTCCAAAAGGAGGGAACCAATTGGAACATCACCACTTTTGGAAATATCTTCTCAAAAATGAGAAGAATCTTAGCTAGGCTCGATGGGATCCAAAAATCTGGAACCTACCATTGATTGAATAATGCTATCAAAGACACTTCATCCAATTCTAAGTGTCAACGGTCCTTAATCAATATAAAACCCAACTGAATGAGTTGAGGTCGAATCCTACAGAGAGCGGTACGTGTTTGAGATTCAATAGGGAAGTATGAATATGCTCAAATCAGTCATAGGAATAAAAATGATCGAATAAAAATATCATTCAAATTAGAGGGTGAAACGAATGTCAAATGGGGGTTTTGGTTTTGAAATTATCAACTACAAACAACAGCAAACAATATGAAATAACAATAATGAGACGGGTTCTTGGGATGTGATTCGATTATAGGCTATTATAGACGAATGGGTAATTGCAAATATTAGAAAATGGCTAAATATTAGTGAGTAAGCTAGGTGATAGAGGAGATAACTTTTCTCTCAAACAATTTACCCCGAATCTAGTTGATTTCTCTCGAACATCAACAAGCATGCAAAATAAGAACAGCCCACACCTTAGTCCATTCACTCTATCGAGCTGAATGTGTGGAAAAGGGTTTAGGATTCACTCTGTCGAGCTCAACCCAGGTCAACCCAATACCCACAGACCATCAATCAAACACCTTAGTTCTAAAACCTCTCTCTCGAGCAAGCCAAGAACACAAAGGTAGAATTGCATTTGCAACTACAATTCTTAAATTAACCCACAATAAATGATTGAACTCACTTTTAAATAGCAAATAAACTAACAATTAGCAATACCCATAAACTAAATCAGCCCATAATCACATAATCACACCCCAAGAATTGGGATTTTAGCTAGACATCATAAAAAGGTAAAAACAATTACCAAATTGATTATCCATCAACTGGGTAAGTGTAGATTCGTCCTTACAATGCTACAATTCGAAGAATATCACAGACCCACTTCCAATTTCTCAAAAGTGAAAAACTTCAATTCTTCAAAGCTTAGGAAAAACTAGAGAAAACTTGTCTCCCAGTTCAAAACTCAAATAATAGATTCTAAGATACGAATTGATATGAAAATTCATGTTAATCTAAATGTTCAAAAATGTATTTATAGTCGCCAAAAATGTGCTGCGAAGAGTCACTCGGTGAAGTAAGTCGGGCTCGCCGAACCACTCGGCGATCTGCCCTTTGGTCACTTCAATCGCCCTTCTTCCTTGGCATTCATCATCCTCAAGGTTTGTAACTTTGGGCGATCCAACACTGCATCGCGGAACCACTCGGAGATCCGCCGACTGGTCCTTTCTCTCGCCACCTTAATTTTTACCCTCAGAGCTTGGATCACTGGAACTTTAGGTGGTCAAATGGCCATTCAGCGACTCGCCAAGTGGACTTGGCGATCACCAGACTTTCTTTTCTTAATTCTTTCAGCTCGCTTTGTTCCTTTTTGCAACTTAGTGTCCTTGCTTTGTTCCTCAATCCATAATCCTGAAAATCAAGGGTTTTACATCAGTTATCGGCACAAAATAAGCATTTAAGGACACTAATCCTATACAAATAAAGCCCTAAATGAGCCCAAATCTCGGACTCATCAACCATCTTAGTCCTTTTATCCAAGAGCTAGAGTCCTCTCTTCTCAAAGATTATGATGAGCTCCTGATTTGTGAAAAGGAATTTTGGAGAACAAAGTCTAGGATTAGCTGGCTAAGTGAGGGAGACGCTAACACAAGCTTATTCCACACTAGCACCATTCATAGAAGAAGGAAGAATCGCATCCTCTCAATCAAGGATGATAACGGAAACCTGATTGAGGACAGTGACCTCATCAGGGACCACATCATCCACTTTTTCCAAAAACTTTACACTACTAATCAATCCTCTTCCCGGAGGGGCACCTCCAACACCAATGACCCCGACCTTTGCCTCACTTCTGAGCTCACAGCTGCGCTAGACAATCCACTTAGGGAGACTCAGATTCTCACAGCCCTCCACTCCTTCAAACCCACTAAGGCCCTGGGGCCTGATGGCATCCATATGCTCCACCAAAAATATTGGGACATTGTCAAAACCAAAACTGTAACTTTCTGCATGAGTGCCTTCCAAAGCTCCTCCATGCCCCATGAGTTTAACTCCACGCTCTTGTGTCTTATCCCTAAATGTCCAGATCCCCCCAACCTAAGAAGCTACATGCCAATTGGACTCTGTAATACAAACTACAAGATAGTGACCAAAATTATTGTCAATCGACTCAAGTCCATTCCGCCCTCCATCATTGGCCCTAGCCAAACAAGTTTCCTTTCAAATAGAAGGGCCTCTGATAATGCTATCATCGTTCAGGAGTACATCACCCACTATGGGAAGATGGAAGGGAAAAGTTCAAACATGATCCTTAAGATGGACCTTGAGAAAGCTTTCGATAGGTTAGAATGGTCTTACATCAGGGACACTCTCCACTACCTAAGCATCCCCCACCAAATTAACCAGTCTCATCATGTCCTGCATAACCTCCTCCTCCATAGCCGTCCTTGTAAATGGAAGGAAATCTGAGTACTTCCACCCTTTAAGACGTATAAGACAAGGAGATCCCATATCCCCTTACATTTTCATCATGTGCATGGAAAGGCTCTCAAGGGATATTGAAAAAGCAGTAAAAAGTAAGAGCTGGAACCTGTAAAGATCTCTAGGAGGGGCTGAGAAATCTCCCACCTCTTCTTCACAGATGACCTCTGTCTGTTCTCCAAAGCAGATCAGAAAAACTCTAACACAATCAAGGACATCCTCCTAACCTTTTGTAACAACTCAGGACAAAGGGTCAGCCACCAAAAGACAAGAATCCTCTTCTCCAAAAACTACACTGACAATGAACGCCAAAATTACTCCAATACCCTTGGCATTGGCCCATCTGAGGTATTCAAAAAATACCTTGGTTTTCCCATCTTCCATAAGAGACATGTGAATGTTGATTTCTAGTTCATCATTGATAACATAAGGAGAAGATTAGCAGGCTGGAAAACAAAGTTTCTAAACCTCACAGGAAGGACAGTTCTTGCAAAGGCAACCCTCAGTAGCATCCCCTCCCACGTAATGCATTACATCAAGTTGCTAGCCAAAATAACCAACACAATCGACAAGGTTCAAAGGGATTTTGTGTGGGGAACTACAGCTGAAAAAAGAAAGATACACCTACTCAGATGGGATAATATCACTATTTCCAAGAACATGGGAGGACTGGGTATGCAAAAAAGTGAGATAAGAAACAAGGCAGCTCTTTCAAGCCTTGCTTGGAGAGCTCTGCAGAACCCAACCAAGCTCTGGAGCAGGGTACTCCAAAACAAGTATAAAAAAGCTAACACAGAGCACAATTCTAGAAGGATAGTCTCCAGAACATGGAGAAATATCCAAAGGGGATGGTTAGATGTACTTGATGCAATGGAATGGAGAGTTCATAAAGGGGACAATGTGAACTTCATTACGGACAAATGGATCCCTCAATTCGATGCCATCAGCAAAGTCATACATGGACCATTCTTGGAATCAGAGGCTAACCTCAAAGTCAAAGAAGTCTATCAAAATGGAGATTGGAACTTCAAAAATTTGTCCTTCACAATTCCGGAAGAAATTAAGGCAATCATCAGGAGCTACAGACCCTCTGGAGAAGCAACTAAGGAAGACACCATAGTCTGGGGGCTAACCCCTAATGGAATGCTCTCCATTAACACGGCCTACAGACACATTAAAACATCCAATGAAACCCAAACCTCCCAACCAAGCGAGAGGTTCAAATGGATTTGGGATGCCAAGGCCCCAAATAAGATTAAGACCTTCCTATGGCTCATGTATCACAAGAGGTTCCCTACCAACCATGCCCTTAAACAAAGAGGCCTTAATGTCGACCCAAAGTGCAGCTATTGTAATGTAGACATTGAAGACACAAACCACATCTTCTTCCAGTGTCCCAATTCCATTACCTTCTGGAATGATATGACCTCGAACAACTGCACTACAGCTAACTCCTTAGATGACACAAATTGGATAGAGCAGTGGCTGGCCCTCAAGGACAAAATATTTAACAATTGGCTGAGCTGGGGAACCCTCATCCCTTTCTGTCTCTGGAACATCTGGCTAAAAGCGAACCATAACACTTTCAACAATAAGAAGGAATGTATAAGCACAATCGCTACAATCTTCCATGCCACTGAGTTCCAATTGATCATTGCGAAAGAGATGAAGAGATTTAACAATAAATCAACCCTAAAATTCAATTGGAAACCACCTGACCACAATACTTTCAAGCTCAATGTTGATGGGTCTGTCAGGAACACCCAGGTCCAGGCGGGCTAGGAGGAGTGATCCGAAACCACCTGGGGATGTGGAAGGTAGGATTTATCGAACACCCCTCCCTAAAAAACCCCATTAGAGCAGAGCTCCAAGCATTGCGAAGAGGGCTGGCCATCAGTATAAACCACAACCTTATCCCGTTAGAAATCAATTCTGATTGTGCTGAAGCTATTAAAATGCTAAACAATACTAACTTGATCTATGATGATCTAATTATGGAATGCAGGTCCCTAATAGCGAGGCTGAAAATCACAAAGATGGAGCACGTATTCCGCGAGTCGAACAATTTTGCGGCTAAGCTTGCGAAACAAGGATCAAGAAGCAATGCTGCGGGGCAACCAATTTTTTTTGAATCTGAACCTATATGGGTGCAAAAGGAAGTGGACGCTGATGTAATAGGAACGACCTACAATAGGGTCATAAATGAACCTTTTTTCATTATTCAGGGTCGGGATGTGACCCAAACTATGAACAATGACGCGGCCCCTAACATGGGACGTGCTTAATTGTATTATTATTATAATATAAGTACCCTTTTGATCGATAACAACCCCAATTTCTCAATCACCGCCCACCGGTTACTACCTCCCTCTCCATCTCTGACAATCCACAGACCTCGAGCCTTAATAATTGACGTCAAAATCAAATCCAGAATATTAGGGATATCTTTTCATCTTTTTTTTTTCATTTTTTTTGTTGCCCTCTCAACGTCGCCTCTATTTTTGATATTCAAATATGCTATTTTCGGCTATAAATTGGGACCCCATCTGCAATGTAGAACAAGAGTAAAGTGGTAAAGAGCTTGGGAATATTGGAGTTCTTCACTCTTTCATTCACTAATTTCTCTATTGTTCTTTCCTCTGTTATGCAATTACTCTTCTCTTATTATCTCTTTTTAATCACTCACTCACTCTCAAAATCGGTGTGGAAATTGACTTTTCAACTCGTCGTCTCAGCCGCTGCCCAGAACCAGGTAATTTCCTTTCATCCTTTCCCTTTTCAGCACTTTATTTCCTTATTCGATTTTAGCTTGATGAAATCAGTTGGTGTGCTTTAAATTTTGTACTTTTCTTATGTAAATTATTTGTTAAATTCTATATTGCTTGTGGTTTGTTGCCTATATAAATTATGTACAGCTTGTATACATATATTATGCCTTGTTATGCATATATACGTTAATGCTTGTTTGATTTCAAATAGAAGAAGTTTCAGTTTAGCTTTCTTATAATTATGACCAGTGATTATTTGGTCTGCTTGTTAGTTGAGAGGGAATGGTTTGTTTAAGGCTGGAAATAGTCGGAAAATAGTTCATTATCTCATTTCTCCCTTGTCCATTCTCGTTATTATCATATGAAGTTTCTTTGAATTTCATATTCATCATTCTTGCAATTAAAAGTTATTTCCACTCCAGCTAGAATCCCTTTCCTTTCCTTTGTTTGATCACGGTCTTGCTTGTTGTGTGCTAATTTAAGATCATTTTAAACAAGTTACATATTTGGTCATTTGGTATTAGAACACCGGAAATACAATTAAGTTGTTCAAATTCAGAGTTTATTCTTGTTCATTATAAACAAATCAATAGTAGTTGAGAACATTGGTGTACTTGTCATCTTCACTTTTTTTTAACTGATAATTTGGCAGAGTGTATGCTTGGTTTCTACATTTGTTACATGTTTTTTTATATGGTCCTAGCTTAGGTAGTTTATATTTATTTCTTAAGGTCATAATTATAGATATTTATTTAGTTGTTGTTGCTTAAGTATAATGAGAAGATTTTCATTTAAGCCTATGTTTGACTACTTAAATACAACTCTTGTCCAGAGAAAGTGAAATTGCCCAGATTTTCCTAGTTTCTCATTTAGGTTTTCAAGTTTTGCTTAAAACCATATGTTTTGTTGTATGTTGATAAAATTCACAGCTTTAAGAATTTCTCTTATATGTTAAGAATCTTGAGTTTATTTGTTTGTTATTGTTACACTACAAGCTCTGATTTCTAGGTATGCGTAATACATTATGGTACGACTTAATAACTCGAATACGTCCATAGCTACTCATACTGATACCTTCCTTCTTATCTAGTTCTTTACTTTATTTGTGAATTCATAACTGTTGCTAACTCTTTGACATTTTACTAACTTAGATGAATCCTCAATGGAAAGTTATGGATTTTCATTGATTATGATTTTTATTTAACTATCTAATTTACTTAAGCTATTTTTTTCCATAGGGGGTTGGGCGAGCAGCACGTATAGTCTCACCATTTTCTGAGTCAATTTTAGGCATTTAGGGGCCAATTAAAAGAAATTAGGTATTTTTAAGTTTTTCGTGTGTGTGAGCCCTTGAATATATTGGCGATACGACTTTCAGACGATTTCTTTGTGAAACCTTTACGAAACCCTCCGTAGGGAGTTTAGGGAGCAGTACTTACAATCTCACCATTTTCAGAGTCTATTTATGGCATTTAGGGGCCAATTTACATGAATTAAGCATTTTTCTCAAGTTTTCTTGTGTGTTTTAGCCCATGAATATTTTTGTGATATGACTTCCAATGATTTCTTTGTGAAACCTTTATGGAACCCTATGTAGGGAGTTGGGGGAGCACTATATATACTCTCTCCATTTTTAGAGTCCATTTTACAAGAACTACACAATTTTTCTATGTTTTTCGTGTGAACGCCAATGAATATTTTGGTGATATGAATTCCAGAAGATTTCATTATAAAACCTTTACGAAACCCTCTGTAGAGGGTTAGCGGTGCAGTACATATAGTCTCACCATTTTTAGATTCTATTTTGGGTATTTGGGAGCCAATTTACAATAATAAATTGATTTTCTCAGTTTTCGTGTGTGTCCGTTAATATTTTGGTGATACGGCTGTTGACACCTAATTTTGACCATCCACGATAGGGATTAATTTTTGAGCTCCTTTAATTTCAAACGATTTGAAATAATTAATTTTATAAAAATTCAAATATTTTTCAAGCTATTTTAAAAGTAATTTTAGCCATTTTATAAATTTTTAAATAATAAATATGTCTTATATATAATTAGTGTATTTTAAGAATATTCGAAGAATTGTCTCAAAAAGATTCTGTTTTACTTAAATATTTTATTAAATTAGTTTATTTTAAGTTATGATTATAATTTTGAATAAATTAGTTTATAATTAAGTTAACTATTTTATTTCGTTAAGATTAAGAGGCTCATAAATTAATTATATTAATTCGTCATATTGGAATTCTAGCCGAATTTTCTAAAATTAATTCTTTCGGTTACCTTTTCAATTCGTTTGGTTAAATTGTTAATTAATTGCTATAACAATTTTAGCCAAACATAACCTTTTTCTTCAACCCATCTTAAAGAACAAAATTTTGGGCCTTTTCCAATTCAATATTCAACCAGCAATTCCCAAGCAGCCTACTCCATTCCATACCCGACCCGGCCCAATTCGCTGTTAAACAAGGAAGAATCAGCTTTCGTTAACAAACAAAAATCAAACGACAAGTAGATTCCCAGCAAACGACAGCAGCAACTTCAAACGTCAAATTCACAGCAATTACACGGCGTCCTCTTGCAACGCCAACATCACGGCGTAACAGAAACGTTCACAAAGCGCAACACAATACAACAACAACGACACCAAACGACGAATACACGGCGTCTACATACAATTTCTTCTTGCCTTCTCCTTTCTTCTTCGCCAGTACGATCTCGTACAACTTTTTCGTGATTCCAGCTGCCATTTCGTCCTTGTAGCCGCGTCTTCCATTCTTGTAGCGCGAGATGATGCTCCGTAGCATAGCAAGGACGAGGAATGCACATCATCCGTCCACCTCGCCCCTTTCCCTTCCATATTCGTTCAATTTTGAAACGAAATTCAGCTTTTCCATCATTTTGGGGAAGATTTTTTGAATTTCAAAAGGTTTTTGGGCCTTATTCTTATGCGGGTTTCACCCTTTCTCTCCCCAAAAATGTGAACCCTAATTTCTTCTATAAATACCCCTCTTCTTCTCCATTGTAGGGGTTGGATATTTGAGCGAAAATACCTAGAACAACATAAGCAAAAATAGTTAAAATACATGCTAAATATACTCCAAGGAACCAGAGGAGATAACTAGTTTCGCTGTTTGAGTTTGATATTCTTCTCGCATTTCTTGATCGCTGCTCGATTCGGAATCTCATTGTGGTGGTTGAAGCTCTACTCGAGTTCGTTGTCTCAGTTCACTGCCCGAAAAAAGGTAAATTCTCTCTTAGCTTTGTTTAATTCCTAGCTCTTTTATATTTTTCTATTTATGTGTTCTTAGCTTCGCTTTAGTTTTCATGTGTTAGACATTGGTTTGATATTTAAGTGGCTTCTTTGATGTTTCTGTTCGTGTTGTTCATCCGATTAGTTCTAAAGATTAATGTTCTCCTTGGTTTTAGTCTAATATTAATTCTTGTAAGCAATAAGCATCTGGATCCGTGTTTACACAACTGATTCATAGAAATATCAGATATATATTATTCAGTTTCTCTGTTAAGGTTTGTTGTTTTGAAAGTTTTATTTTTCTGGTGTTCTCTTTGGTCTGATGGTTTCATTGTTCATGTTTCTTCATAGTTGATATTCGTTCAAGTATTAATTTGCTAGTAACTTGTTTTGGTATGGTTTCGAGTTCATTTCAGTAACTGTTGTTTTGAAATGAGTTCTAAATCTATGAATCTTCTTAGTTTTAATTAGAAAATGTGTATGTATTCAACTTAAGGCTAATCTTGTTCCTGGCTGCTGCATATACCTTTGTAGTTTGTTATTTTCATAAATTTGTGGGCTGTTTTAAAGTTTTCCTTTCATATCCATTTGAGTTTCAACTGCTCGTTATGCCGTCTTAGGTTGATTTTTATGCTTAGTATGGCTTTAGGTTTAATGGTTTAGTGCTTCTTACATATGTGTGATAGCATATTGGTCTTTCTTATGTGATCTCTTTAAACGTTTTGAGTGAAGTTTGGAGTGAAATCATACTTAATGTCAAAGTATAGCTTTCTCTGTTTGTAACCTCTGTTTTGAAGCAAAGGAAAAATCGGGCTATGCCTAATCACTTTTCAATAATGTGTAGGAAAAAAATGAGATTTTATAAGAGCCCTTGTGCCAGGTTGTGTTATCAAATTTTACTATCTTTTCTACTTAAAAGTGAAGATTTTATTGTAAGTAGTCTACTGTCAACATATATAGTTATTCATTTGATCAAAAGCTAATAACAGTTGTGTATTATTTCAGTAGCTATTGTCAAGAATGACTCTCTGTTCGTTGTTGTTTACTGTATGGTCTGGGTATTTAATTGATTTTAGTCATATTCAAGCATGCTAGGTTGTAGTGTGTTATCCAATATGCCTCCGTTTTGTTGGTTATTGATATTTGTGTGATATTGCCTGTTGGAGCGCATATGTGAGGGGCCTTTCTTAGTATGATAGGCAGTGATGCTACATTGTTAATTAATTTTTGATAAAAATGTGGTTTCTTATTGTTATGTGTGTACTTCTTCTCTTCTTAATTTGTGTTTCTTTGAAATCTATACATTGGCAATAGCTTTCTTCTGTTTTAAATCATCTAGCTCGCCCCTTAAATTATAATTATGTCTTAATTATTTCCTTATTTCGTATGCTAATGTCGTCTCCTATTTCGTGTATTGTATGAACCCCTTTGAGTCCATGATGGACTCCTCTTCCTTGCATTTTCGAGTCGAGCCATAAAGGCTCTATTTTTATCGTTTGAGCCAGCCAGTCCATCGAAAGCAGTAATGAACAGGTTGAAGGCAGTACAGGGGGCTAGAAATTGAAAACATGTTCTGGGAAGCTAAAAAAAAAATAGGCTGAAATATGTCCTGTATACACTGATATACTTGATGTATACACTGGTATACAGTCGGAAAATACAGTATACAGGTCCAAGACGTCAAAATACAGGAGTACAAGGCAAAAATGAGAAATACAGGTTTCAGAAAGTCCAAAATGGGATGGATACATATCGTATACAGTAATATACACCCAATATATGCAGAATATACAGGAATTGGGCCCAAAGGCCCAATGAAATGAATAGCAGCAGATTTGACAATTTGGGCCTAAACACATGAATTTCAATTGTGTTGCAGATGGACAAGGCCCAAAGTGCAAGCAATATTAATCTTAAAAGATTGAAACTTAGAATTAGGGCAGGTGGGCCTAAAGGCCCAATTTTGGCTGAATTTGGGCAGGGAGCCCAAGTTAAAATCTCTCTCTTTGCTTTCATTTATTTGTTGTATTGACTAACATTTTATTTTGATCTTTGGTTTAATTTAATTAATTCCCCAAAGATAGTCGTTTCTCCTTTTATTTTCAAATTAAAATATTTATATTTTATTTATTACTTATCTTGATTTATTTAGTTGTCTTGTCAGTATATGGATTATTTTCTTTAAAAATCCCTTTAAGTTTATTTCCTTCCAAATAAAATATGGATTTTTCTTACTTAAGTAATATTTTCAAAATTAGTCAAATATTTAGTCAAGTCGTTGGTCAACCGCACGTAATCTGTTTAAATCTTTTGAAAATCCTAAGTTTTCTTAATTTCTTTAAAAAATTAAGTGGCGACTCTCTTTGAAAAAATTGATTTTTCTTTCAAACAAAAGTTAAGTTGATTTTCAAAAACCTAGTCTTTTTTTTATTTTTTTATTTAGTAAAATAGAAATGATGACTCTGCTGGGGAATTAATTAAGTTCTAACCATAATGATTTGACTATTTGACTATCTGTTGTTAATTGTTGAATTTTTTTATCTATGCTTTATCTGTTTAAATTACTATAAACTGTCATTGCATTCATGAAATTTTATGATATATGTATAGTATATTAAAGAATGGTTTCTGCGTAATCGCAGCCGGACTTTTTTTATATTCAACCCTTTTTCGGAATGATCGGCAATTTATTGGTACGTCAGGAGTCTAATGGTTGTCGTGAATTTCAGCCTAAGTTGTCTGCTTGGATTTCCGGTCTTTCAAAAGCCACTCTTAGTCAACTAGCGTAGAGCGAAACCAAATCCCGAATTTAGGGCATTTTGAAATAAGTCGACCCAACACCCAAGGCGTATTGGGCTCATTAGAGGCCCACCTAGTGTCTATTTGGCCCATTGGTCAATAAAAGACAATCATGCTTATGTGTTTAATTGAAAGATGTATATGTCATTTTAAACAAGTCAATTATCTAATGGGGGTGGGGGTAACTTACCTTTTTCTCTTTTTCTTGTAGGATGAATCCAATGTATGAGCCCTTGAGGACCCGAATGGTGATGATACCCCATACTTACCTCTAAGTTTGGTGGAAGTTTATGAACAATGAAGACAAGAAAAAGGTTCAAAGACATATAGGCCATCTCCCGTCACTAATGGAAATGGATGTCTGACCCGATTTGATTGGAAAAACGGTGCAATTTTGGGACAAGGATAACATGGTATTCCGATTCGGAGAAGTAGAAATGACTCGAACTATCGAGGAAGTTCTTGCAAGTTATGAGAGTGTCAGCATGTGCAACAAGTGGAAGCGTAAATCCGATACTGATCTCCTTTTTCCAAAAATATGGGATTTTGACAAAATTAAAGAAGAACTTTAACTTGTCAAAGCCGAATGGATGGACAAACTTCCCGGGGCAAACATTCCACTTCAAAAGATTTATTATCGATTTGGACGTGCAAGGGCTTTCGAAAAGTTCAAAGAAGAATTTGTCTCGGAGGAAAAATGGAAGGAGACATGTCCTCTTGCTTTTGCAATATGCCTACTTGGGAGAACGGTATTTCCCCAAGGACCAAACTACACTATCCATCCAAGTGTAGTAATGGTCACTCATGCTATCTTTAATGAAGTAGGCTACGGGTCAGTGGTCAAGCACTACAATTTGGCACCCATGATTCTTGCTGACATTTACAGAGCATTATATAGGTGTAAAAGCGGCAAACGTTTCTTTCAAGGGTGCAATCTGATACTTCAGTGGTGGATGATGAGACATTTGCTCAAAGCCCATGATCCAGAAGAACCAGATCCACTAAGACGACCAAATGAACTTGGAGGCCACGATTGGTGGGTGTATCTTAATCACTTCAACAGAACTGGAGGTCAAGAATTTTGGTATCAAAGACTTCAGGGGTTAAGAGAAGAAAATGTGCAGTGGTCGATCGAAAGTCTGGTGGTAACAAAACAAATGGTGATCCGAAGCGAAAAGACCCCATACTTGATATTTGCCGGATTGAGAGAAACTCGACCGTATGCTCTAGCTCGAGTCCTTATACAACTAGGAGGAAAACAAGAGCTTCCCCAAACCGCAGACATGAGGAGATTTGCGATGGATCACGAAATATGGCAAAGTCACTTTTACTAGAAAGATACTTCAAGCATGGAAGGCTCGAAGGGTGTTGGGTGAGCCGGTCCCGAACAGATTTGTACCCGAACGTTCTGAGGAGTACAAAGAATGGTTAAAGAAGAACCTCACCGGAACCATTGAGCCTGGTCCAAATGTCCCTCATATTATTGCAGATGTTGGTGCTAAACATCAAGTTCGACTTCAAGAGAAGTAGGAGAAGAATGAGTTGGATCATCAGCGCCGACATTCAGAAGACGCCAAAGTCATAGCCCAGCTGAAGCAAGAGCTGCGAAGAGAAAGACAATGCATGTCTGAATTAGATGATAGCATGGAGCAACAAATCCAGTCTGTAGAGAGGTTCAGGTATCAGGAAGGGGCTCAGCTAGCGAGAGATCATTTGTGGGCGAACAGATACGCTATATGGGAAGAAGTCAGCATCGCCAAGAGAGCCAGACTTGGTGAAGGACCAGAAGCAGCTTGCAGTTCTTTATCCTCCCCTGCGCGGGATTGCTTTTATTTGTACTTTGTTTTGTAATTTACTTTCTGAACTTATTTCCCCTATTTTGATGTTTGTTAAACATTTTTGAATGCTATTAATGATATATTTTGGGGATAATGAATTGGCTTAAAAAGACATATACATCCTTCAAATCGCTAGGCCTACCCTGGGCACAAAAGGGTCACATATCTGTTTAGGAAGCGATATTTGTTTGTTTGCTTGTGTGCTTTGACTGTTTATATGTTGCTTTGAATGAGGACATTTTAGCCCACTCCTCTTCAAAAAATTTCTGAAAATCTCTACAATACCAAATACAAGTCACTACCAAAATGTTCAACCAAAATTCCTCGAGTCTTGAGTTTCTCAGCCAAAATCGAATCCCACTACCAAATCCTAAGACATTACTCTATCATCTCAGGAAAGGTTACATCACCGCTAAGATGGAAAAAAGCCAGAATATCGAAGTGCAGTTGACTGAGGAGGAATTGAGGATGAAACTGCATCGGATCAACCAGGAGATCCGAGAAGTAGAAGAAAGGGGAATAGAACTAGAATTCACCACCGCAGTCGCACTAGCTAAAAGTGCAGCATTAGACGTGGAGATAGGGACTAAGAGGGTAAAATTAGCTATCATGGACGAAGAGATAACTGCTATACGGAAGAAAGACGAGGATATAACCCTGGAGCTTCAAAGGCTACGCGGAAGAACCTGAGGAAGAAGTGGTATACATCGCTCCTTTACAAGGACGTTTGAAAGAAGGACACGAGAAGATCACCCTCCAGGCATATCAACGGAGACATAGCGTGGGGGCAAAAATCATGCCATGTGCTCTCATTTACGAGCATCTTAAGGCTTTACGCCTCCTGAAACCCCTCGAAGGGACCACTTTCAGGTTTGAACATGAAAACGCACATAAGACATGCGCCTACCATGCAGACCAAAAGGGGCACACAATAGAAGAATGTGTGGAGCTTAAGACTGCGATCCGCGATTTGTTCAACATCGGGATAATTACCTATATGTGGGGTCCCTACACTCTTTTTACTTGTGATCAACCGGAGCCTAGTATGCTAGTCACAGAGCGTACTTTGTTGTACTGTCACTATTTCACTCCTTTTAAGGGAACGCAGTGGGCTATCTACTGTCAGTTGGTTCAAGGGGGGATCTTAACCCCTATCTAAAAAGATGACGGAATGGTCAATTCCTTTGGAAATGAAATTTGGAAAGCTTGCCCTTATCACGACACCGGGGATTATAGCATTGAAATGTGCCTCGTGTTCCGCTATGATGTGGAGTCCCTAATCAACAAGGGAAGGATCCAAGTCGAGTTTCCCCCTGTTGTCCATGCGGCAGCCAGAATGCTCTGACTAGTCAGAAGAAGAAGCCTTGATAAAGGCACAATTTTTGTTTTGGGAGTTTTATCGCATGCTTTCAGTTTCTTTGTAATAAAAAAATGAATGAATGAAAAATCAAAATTCCTTTTGTATTCGAACTACGTAGGGCCTGAATTCTCCTTTGGAGATACATAGGCAGATTTTCAAGGCCCGGCCCCTATCTTTTTAAAATTTTATTTTCCACCTTTCATTCTACAAGAAAACACATAATTCATATCAACAGATGCCAGGAGATACAACGAGAAGACCTTAGCTCAACGTAATTCAACCTTCCTGGGTTGCTAGTCTCAAAATAAAATGAGCAAATTCCTGCTTATTCAAAAATCAGTCCCCGTTATTCGTGGGTTAACATGTCCTCAAGCGAAGCAACTCTTATGTGTTTATATGCCTTCTATGTGATATTTTGCACCGTTTGTTATGAATCAAAACTAACAGATTTGCCTTTGAGTTGTTTTTCTTCTACAGGTACATAGAACTGGTCTATGTGGATAAGCTGGCTAATCATCCTTACTTCACAAGATCTAAGGATCCTAAAGATTCCTTCCCCGATCAAAGCTCACAGAAAGGAAAAGCAGTAATGGGTGATAACAATGAAGAGATTGGCCTAACTGATGTTGTCGTGGCTCAGCCTGTTATCGCTGATCAGAATGAATTAATTATGCAGTTGATGCAGTAGATCACCGAAATGAGGGTCGAAATGCAAAGAAGACAACATTTGCCTAATCCGGGTTTTGCTTTCAATGCTCCAGCAGACGGAAGGCCCCCACTCTACTTTCCTCCTTCAAATGCGGAACAGGCTCAAAACCCACCCTCTAGTCCTGCTCAAAATCCCCCCATCATTGATCTAACCGCCTCAAACCCCCATCACACCTCCGCTTCCCACCAAATGCCACCTTACCCTCAGAATACCAATCTTCATACCTTCCCTCCTCCTCAAAATGCCAACCCACAAGCTTGCCCTCCCTCGCAAAACCAGAATGTCAATAATTCGCAAACTTCCCCCCATCACCAAAATCAGCACACCAACACCCAAACTTTTCCCCAAAACTGCCAGGCCCCTCAAAATGCCCAGAATCCCTCCATCGCTCCACCCCTACCTCAAAAAACCACTTTCCAAATACCAATTTCAAATGAGCCTTATGCCAATTGTTTCGAACTTGATCATTACGAGGAACAAGAAAAAGAGTGGAGGGCTAAAGAAGAGTCGTCAAATCATAATCTAAAGGAGGAAATCTTGAAAGCTGTAAAGTAGTTGCATTATACTCTAGAGGTCGCCAGATTCAATTACGAAGATTTGTGCATCCATCCAAACTTGGACCTTCCTGAAGGGTTCAAAGTGCCGAAGTTTGATACCTTCAGAGGAACGGGAAATCCGTTGGCTCATTTGAGAGCTTATTGTGACCAACTCGCAGGAGTTGGTAGAGATTAAGATTTTTTAATACGG
Organism: Solanum etuberosum; assembly: GCA_029582245.1. NCBI lineage: Eukaryota > Viridiplantae > Streptophyta > Magnoliopsida > Solanales > Solanaceae > Solanum > Solanum etuberosum. Next base: position 7,184 of record JAJONR010005849.1, on the reverse strand, counting down.
CTCTTTAGCCGAAGGTTGAAAGGGGAGGCGCTAGAATGGCTCACTTCCCAAGACATGAAGCAGTGGTCCAGTTGGAACTCGCTTGCCAGAGATTTTGCTGAGCGATTTGCTTACAATGTTGAGATTGTTCCTGATCGCTATTCTTTAGAAAAGATGAAGCGGAAGTCAACTGAAAGTTACAGAGAATTTGCGTATAGATGGAGAAAGGAGGCAACTAGGGTTTGGCCTCTTATGTCTTAGAAAGAAATTGTTGAAGTATTTGTGCGGGTTCAAGAGCCCGAGTATTACGATAGGATCATGTTGCTCGTTGGAGCAAAGTTTGCCGAAATAGTCAAGGTAGGTGAGACTATCGAAGACGGACTACGAACCGGGAAGATCGCCCGTGTTTCTGCCTCACCCGGATCCTCGGGGCTATTGAAGAAGAAGAGAGAAGACGTGTCTTCTATTTCTTATGCATCTGAGGGAAAGAAACCCTTAAGAAAATCCTCATCGTACCAAGGTCGTTCTCGACCTTCGCAGAGTTCACACTCAGCTTTTTATGTACAGGCTGATTATCAGACCCCTCCCCCGAATTACCAAAACACTCCCCCTCCTGTTCACCAAACCCCTCCCCCTATCTACCAAACTATACCTCCAGTATACCAAACCCCACCTCCTCATTATCACAATGCTGCCCCAAACTGTGCAAATGTCCAGACAAATTACCAAGCTCCTCCCCCAGTATATCAAACCCCACCCCTGTACTACCAAAATACCCCTCCAAACTACCAAGCTCCACAGCCAAATTACCCAACCAGTTCCTATCCAAGATATCAAGCCCCCCACCGAAACGCTCCAAATTATCGTCAAATTCCTCCTCCCCAACAAGACAATTACGATTCCCGCCCAAGATTTGAGAAGAAGCCTGCTCGAAATTTCACTCCTCTCATTGAGAGTCGAACCCAACTTTTTGAGCGGCTGACTGCGGTGGGTTTTCTTCATCCAGTTGGTCCCAAGCCTGTTGACACCAGCTCTAGATTTTACAAACCGGATCAAAGATGTGCATATCATTCCAACAGTGTTGGGCATGACACTGAGGATTGTATCAATCTGAAGAATAAAATCCAAGACTTAATCGATAGAGATTTGTCACTCTTCAGAATGATGCACCCAACGTCAACAGTAATCCTCTTCAAAACCATGGAGGCGTCAATATCAACATGATAGAGATGGAAGATGAGTGGTGCACGACAAAGGCAACTGTCTCGTTTGGGCCAAATAACCTCGAGAAAGTTATGGCTTCGTTGTCCATAAAGGAGAAGAAGGAATTTATAATTATGACAACTCAGAAGGCTGTTGCCTTGGTGCCAAGAGAAATTCTCCCTCAAGAGAAGTTTGTGATTGAAGCGGCTGCTACTCAAGTCATGACTAGATCCGGTAGATGTTACACACCGTAAGAATTGGCCCAAGGAGGGCAGAGGAAGGATCAGTCTAAAAGGCCAATCAGTGAGGCCGAGGCGGAAGAGTTCTGGAGGAAAATGCAACCGAAATATTATTCAATCGTGAAGCATCTGGAGAAAACACCGGCTCAGATTTCTGTGTGGGCCTTATTGATGAGCTCACAACTGCATAGGCAAGTTTTGATGAAGCCTTTGGATGACACTTGTGGGGTCGTGGGTACTAACAATGATAATCTGGCAGAAATGGTCAGCCAAGAAATTTGGGGACACCACATCAGTTTCTGTGATGAAGAGCCACCCTTTGAAGACGCGATGCACAACAAGGCTTTGCACGTCACCATTAAATTTTGAGACAAGATCATAAATCGCATTTTGGTTGATGATGGATCTGGTATGAATATTTGCCCTCTTTCGACTCTCAAGCAACTAAACTTCGACTTGGGAAAGGTTCACCAGAACCAAGTCAATGTGAGAGCTTTCGATAGAGAGCAAAGAGATATGCTGGGAGTAGTAAATTTGGGAATTGAGGTGGGTCCTGCAGAATTTAGTGTGGAATTTTAGGTGTTGGATATCAACACTAGTTATAACTTGCTCTTAGGAAGACCGTGGATTCATATGGTCGGGGCTGTGCCATCCACCCTCCATCAGTTGATGAAGTTCATCTGGAAAGATCGTGAATTGGTCATTTATGGTGAAGGAAATCATACCAATGGATATGCGCCAATTGTTGATGAGGTCTCTCGAGGTTGTGATTTCTACACGGTGGAGCTGGTAAATGCCACTGGTGATGATTTGGCTCCTCAACCCCATATGCCTTCTGTGTACAAGATGATATCTACCGTCATGCTCCAGAGCAGTTTCGAACCCGATTTCAGATGGGGGAAGCGTTTCCAAGGAATTGTCGAGCCTATTCAAATTCCCGCTAGAGGAGCAAAGTTTGGTTTGGGGTATGTCCCCACAAATGACGATGAAGCAGAGGTGGTGAACAAGAGTGTTGATCGAGTATTGGCCAGGCCGATACCTCATCTGTACCAATCATTCTATTGTGAGAATATGTCAATGATAGCGGTCTTGGGGAAGGAATCTGGGGCCTTTTTTAGGAAGTTGATGCAATTGTCGAGGAAGAGGCTGGAACGTCGGGCATCCGTGATGCTGAGCTTGATGAGCAATTGTCAAACTGGACCTCCACGCCACTTCTGATTCCCCGCTCATCTTGGTAGTAAGGACATGTGTTTATGTTTGTTTTAAAAATCGGTGGTAGTCCGGAAGAGACCCGAGACCCACCCTTTATGTAGTTTTACTTCTTCGAGTTTTTAAATTCCCCCGTAATATTTAAGAGAGGAGAAATGACCTTGGTCATGGCCAAAGTTTGTGCCTATTTTTCAATTTAAATGAAAAGCCTCTCTTATCGGAATTTTTTTTATTTACTTATCTATTATATTTTACTTTTCTAACTTTGTTTGTTTATGATTTCAGTAATAGTAATTTAAAACCTGCCAATGTCATGTCATGTCACGAGCCGAACGAACAAAATGAGGCAGATGATGACGAATGCAGAGAATATGAAGAAGAAACTGCGGTACCTGAACATGTTGCTGAGGAGTTTCGGCAATTTGAGAACCAGCACAAGCCGAATCTAGAAGAAACCGAGACTGTAAACCTGGGAGATGAGGAATGCATCAAAGAAGTGAGAAATCAGTGTCCATCTGACTGAAGCTCAAAGAAGGGACCTGGTTCGTTTGCTTAGAGAATACATCGATGTATTTGCCTGGTCTTACAGGGATATGCCAGGGCTAAATACAAATATGGTTTCTCATAAACTGCCGATCAATCCATATTTCACTCTAGTAAAGCAGAAAACTCGAAAATTCAAGCCAGAGTTGAGTTTGAAGATCAAAGAGGAGATTACTAAGAAGATTGAGTCTAAAGTGGTGGAAGTGACACAATATCCGACTTGGTTAGCCAATATTGTTCCAGTGGCCAAGAAAGATGGAAAGATCAGAATTTGTGTCGATTATAGAGATCTCAACAAAGCTAGCCCGGAAGATAATTTTCCATTCCCAAACATTCACATTCTCATTGATAACTGTGCTAAACATGAGATGCAGTCGTTTGTGGATTGTTATGCGGGTTATCACCAGATCCTGATGGATGAAGAAGATGCAGAAAAGACAGCCTTTATTACTCCTTGGGGTGTATATCATTATCAGGTGATGCCTTTTGGTCTCAAAAATTCCGGTGCTACTTATATGAGGGCTATGACAACCATCTTTCATGATATGATTCACAAGGAGATCGAGGTGTATGTAGATGAAGTCATAATCAAAAATCCCGCGAGAGTTTGGATCACTTGACTCACTTGAGGAAATTATTTGATCGCCTACGTCGGTACAATTTGAAGCTAAATCCCGCCAAATGTGCTTTTGGAGTGCCAGCTGGCAAGTTGTTGGGATTTATAGTTAGCAGAAGGGGCATTGAGCTTGATCCTTCCAAGATCAAAGCTATTGAAGAGTTACCTCCTCCGAAGACCAAGAAAGAGGTGATGAGTTTCCTGGGAAGGTTAAACTACATCAGCTGGTTCAGAGCTCAATCCACCGTGGTGTGTGAGCCCATCTTTAAGTTGTTGAAAAAAGATGCCCTGACCAAGTGGACCGGAGAATGTCAAACTGCTTTCGATGCCATAAAGAATTATTTGTCCAATCCACCGGTGTTGGTCCCTCTGCGAGAAGGAAGTCCATTGTTATTTTACCTATATGTCTCGGATAATGCATTCGGATGCGTACTTGGTCAACATGATGAAACTGGAAAGAAGGAGCGAGCTATCTACTACCTGAGTAAGAAATTCACTCAATATGAGGCCCGTTACACTCTTTTGGAGAGGACATGTTGTGCCTTGACCTGGATTGCTTAGAAGTTGAGACATTATTTGTCTTCGTATACCACATATCTTATTTACAGAATGGACCCGTTGAAGTATATTTTTCAGAAAGCGATGCCAACCGGGAAGTTGGCTAAATGGAAAATGCTTTTGAGTGAGTTTCATATTGTTTATGTGACTCAAAAGGTGATAAAAGCACAAGCCTTGGCTGATCATCTCGCGGAGAATCCAGTTGATGAAGAGTATGAACCGCTCAAGACTTATTTTCCCGATGAAGAAGTAGCATTTGTGGGTGAAGACATTTCTGAAGCATACCCTGGTTGGAGAGTATTCTTCTACGGAGCGTCAAATCACCAAGGAAAAGGTATTGGAGCGGTCTTAGTGTCAGAATCTGGTCAACACTATCCTATGGCGGCTAAACTCCTATTTGATTGCACAAACAACATGGGTGAATATGAAGCTTGCATCCTCGGTTTGAAGATGGCAATTGATATGAACGTTCATGAGTTGCTGGTAATTGGAAATTCAGATCTGTTAATCCACCAGGTTCAGGGAGAATGAGCCGTAAAGAACCCAAAGATCACACCGTATGTGCAGTATATACAGAAGTTGTGCAAAAGATTCGGCAAGATTGAATTCAGACACACTCCCAGGATACAGAATGAGTTGGCCGATGCTCTCGCCACTATTGCCTCAATGATCAAACATCCAGATACAAGTTATATTGATCCTTTGAATATAGAGGTAAAAGAACATCCTGTTCATTGTTCAAATGTTGAAGCGGAACCAGATGGTTTTCCTTGGTATTTTGACATAAAAAAGTATTTGGAGATCGGGACTTATCCTGAGAATGCAACGTTCAACCAAAAGAAATCAATACGCCATATGGCTAACAATTTCTTTCTAAGTAGGGAAATCCTTTATAGGAGGACTCCAGACTTAGGCCTTCTCAGATGCAGTGATGCTATTGAGGCTGCAAAGCTTCTTGAACAGATACACGCTAGAGTTTGTGGTACTCATATGAATGGACTCACTTTGGCGAGGAAGATCCTCCGAGCTGGTTATTTTTGGATGACTATGGAGCATGATTGTTGTAAGTTTGTGCAAAAATGTCATAAATGTCAAGTACATGGAGATTTGATTCGAGTGCCGCCTCACAAACTCAATGCTATGAGTTCACCTTGGCCTTTCGTAGCTTGGGGCATGGATGTCATTGGTCCAATAGAGCCAGCCGCCTCTAACAGACACAAATTTATTTTGGTTTCCATTAACTACTTTACCAAGTGGGTGGAAGCAGCTTCGTATAAGTCAGTAACCAAGAAAGTTGTAGCTGATTTTGTTTGTAACAATTTGATATGTAGGTTTGGAGTTCCGAAATTCATCATTACTGACAATGGAGCGAATCTCAACAGTCATTTGATGAGAGAGATATGTGAAAAATTCAAGATTACTCATCGAAACTCAACCGCCTATCGCCCCCAAATGAATGGAGCTGTAGAAGCTGCCAACAAGAACATCAAGAAGATATTGAGGAAAATGATTGACAATCACAGAGGTTGGCATGAGATGTTGCCATATGTTTTGTTGGGTTACAGAACGACTGTCAGGACGTCAATTGGAGCTACTCCGTACTTGTTAGTGTATGGAACAGAAGCGGTTATACCTGCCGAAGTTGAAATACCTTCATTGAGAATCATCCAGGAAGCTGAACTAAGTGATGTTGATTGGGTTCGCAAGCGGATTTATCAGTTAACATTGATTGATGAGAAGAGAATAGTTGTTGTTTGTCATGGTCAGGTGTATCGACAAAGAATGATTCATGCTTTCCACAAGAAAGTAAGAGCCAGGATATTCGAAATTGGCCAGTTGGTTCTCAAATGCATTTTTCCCCATCAGGATGAGTACAAAGGAAAATTTGCACCAAATTGGCAAGGACCCTACATGGTTCGCAAAGTGTTATCTAGAGGTGCCTTGGTCCTGTCAGGGATGGATGGCACCGAATGGCCAAAACCGATCAACTCAGATGCTGTCAAGAGATATTATGTGTGAAGCTTCAGTTTGTTTTTCTATCATTTTCTTGTAATCGTTCTATTTGCTAGTAATCACTTTGTTTAGAATTTTATCCCTCATGTAACGAACTATGCCTGACCTGAATTCTCAAGAATGAGATACGTAGGCAGCTTATGTCGGCCTCGGTCACCCCTTTATCCCTTTTAATGTATTTTCCTTGTACCTGAACTACGTTCGACCTGAATTTTCAAGAATGAGATACGTAGGTGGCCTATGTCGGCCTCGGTCAGTTCCTTATTTAAATTTCTTATTTCTGTTAATCTTTGAGGGGGAACTACGTTTGACATGATTCCTGCCTTAACGGGATACGTAGGCGCCACAACGGCTCGGTCATATCTCTCGTAAGATTTCCTATTTTTCTTCATAATAGAAACTGGGACAAAATTTTTGAGATGGACTCAAAAATTCTCAAAAGAAGATCTATCCAACAAGTCAAGACTGAAGATTACATTAGGAATTGCAACTGGGACATAATTCTTCTCAAAAATTCCGTGATTTGTTCATCAACAGTGCAAGATACACCAAGACAGTTAACTGGGACATAAATTTTTTAAGGATGACCTCAAAAATTTCAATAGGGTTCATCGGGGGGTTTAGAACAACTTGGAATACTTCCCAGCAAATAATCAGATAGACCTCGAAGCATCAACTCCAAAGATGTTCGCCAAGCTTGACGTGACATGACACTTTGCAGTGACCTTTCCAAATATTACCTTTTGAAAATCTATTTTCCTTAAAACTTTTCTTTCGTGTTTCAATTATTTTGCATAAAAATATTTTGTCTTATCTATCAAGAA
>JAJONR010005848.1:0-16460 GCA_029582245.1 Solanum etuberosum | reverse complement strand
CGAGCTGAGGAGCGACTTCCACCACAATCAAACCACACCCCTATCAGAAGGCATGTGGGTTTTTCTTAGATTTATCGGTTCCAGTTTCGCATCCGGAAAATTTTAGCTTTCACCGGAGGCAGCTTTCCAATCTGAGTGACAATGCGCCAAGAGCTTTGAAAATTATGTCCGTGTAAGTTCTTAATTATGGGTGTGAAGCGCGCCACATTCATGGCTAAGAGGTTGCAAGCCTCCTTTTCATACTCAATTTATTTTTGTCACTCTTCCTGACCGAATGTTATCTTGCATAATAGATTTCCTTTTCAACCGATCGAGTCGAACTACAAGCAGCCCGATTCCTTGTTTAACGATATGTAGGCAGCATCAGTATTGAAAACTCGGCTGTGTTCCAACATTCGCTCTTAAATTTTATTCTCGAGCATTCTAGTTCCTTCATAATTCAGTATCGGAATAGCTTTTGAAATTCTTTCAAAATCGTGCGTCAAATCAAGCGTATCGAACTACAAGTGGCCTGAATTCTCATATAGCCTGAGATATGTAGGAAACCCATTTTTGGGGTTTGGTCGTAATTCTTAATGTCCGTACCAAAATCCCTTTTCTAAAAGATGAAGACGTGGTCGTTCAAAATTGGATCAGTCAATTTCATTTTCCTCGAATATCTTTCATCAATTCGAGTAAAACGAGGGACAGTTGTTGACACCCAATTTTGACCATCCCCGATGCGAATTAATTTTCGAGATTCTTTAATTTCCAACGATTTGAAACAATTGACTTTACGAAATTCAAAACAATTTTAAAGTTTTTAAAATAACCTTTTCAATTTTATAATTTTTGAATAATAAATATGCTTTATACAACTATGCACATAATTAGTATATTCTATAAATATTTCAAAATTATCTCAAAAGATTTTGCATTTTTAGTTAAATATTTTATTACTTTAGTTTAGTTTAAATTGCAATTGTTGTAGAGTTAATTAGTGCATAATTAGTTTAGCCGTCGTTATAATTAATTAAATTATTTTATTTCGTTAAGATTAAGAAGCTCATTAATTAATTTCTTATTAATTCATCTTATTTAACTTTTAGCCGAATTCACCATTTAAACCCAAATTGGCTAGATTGTTAACTCCAAGTAGCTATGATTAAAATTCATGTGGTCATCATCTCAATTCTAATTCCTCACCTCTTTTCAGCCCACTTAAAATACCAGCTCTGGGCCATTTTAATTTAGCCCAACAGCACAACCCCATTTTAATTCCCAGCCCACTCTTAATCCCTTTAACCAATTCCAAATTTCCCAGCCCACTTCTCTTGACCCGGCCCAATTCCTTCATGAACAGAACCCAGAAATTCCAGCCAATTCCAAAAAGAAAAAAAAAACACCAACGTCAACAGCGACGCGATGCGGAATCAGCATCAACACAAATTCAAACGGCGTCTTCACGGTGAATTCACGGATATAGGCGATGTGCACACGATGCCAGCTACGCGTACAACGGTATGCTGAAGATGTTGTCGTCTTCTTTCTCTCCTTCGCCAACAGTACACTCGCGCGGCTCGCAGCAGCAAAGCAGTGTACGGAATCGTCCTTACCCCCCTCAAGATCGAGCCACGTCAAACTCAAGGACGCCCAAGTCAATCGAGGCCCTCCACCTCGCCTTCAATCCGTTCGAATTTGGAATCAATTGGGGTATTCCTTTGTTTTGGATAGAATTCCGTTTCGGAATTCAAATTCATGGGCCTGAATTCGTCCAATTTTCCAGCCCTTTTCACCCATTTTTGGAGCCCTAGTTTTCCCCTATAAATACCCAGTTCTTTCACTGATTTAGGGGTTGGATTTTTCTTTTGGCCAATCACTTATATACTTAAGAATTTTAGACGATTCTCTAATCCTAAGTCGCGAGAAAATCTTTGTTCGAGTTTGGTTTGCAGTTTTGTTTGTTATTCTGAGATCAAAGTCGTCGGTGGAAGAATCGCTGCTCTCAAGCTCGTCTTACCCCATTCGCTGCCCGAGAAAAGGTAAAAGTCTCTCCTCTTAGCTATATTAAGTTAACCTCTAATCATTCTCTATTTTCTGCTTGTGTGTTCGAATAGATAGAAATACTTGTTTGCTGTTCGTTCGCTGAAATTTGGATGTGTACTTCAATGTTTTGTTCCTTTTCTTAGGCTACTGTAAATTTCCATATGATTCTTTAAATGTGGAAATCATTCCGTCAAGTTAGTTTCTTTCTTATGTTTATCTGGTAAGGTTAATAAAGTCGACCCAAAGTTCGGTTCGAGATGTTATGTCTAAATCTGTTAACGCGTTAAAAGTTTTACTAATTCGGTTTGTTTTTCTGCACCAGTTTGTGTCTCTCTGGTTCCTATTTCATTTCTTCAGGTTTATTTGGGTCTCTGTTAGAATTTCCTGTGATATTAAGTGTGTTTCGTAGATTAACATGTCTAAATGTGCTTATGCATTCGAATTGTCTATTATGACTAGTTACTATTCTAAAGACAAGATTGTTTTTTTTGCTTTTGAATTAGTCTTCAAGTTTGACCTTCTTTTAATGCTCAAGTTAATTTTGTTTTCCAGCTTCAATGGTAAAGTGCCCTTTTAACTCATTTATTTCTCTGGGTTTTCAAAAGCCTCCCGTTAGCGTGCTATTTCAACTTCGCCTTGTCGTTTTAATAAATAAGTTTGTTCTTATGTCAACCTTTCCGCTCAGCTATTTTATTTTATTTCTTACTATTTATGTGGAAGTATTCTTTGAAGTCCCTCAAAGCATCTGTGTAGGTTTATTTTTATTGAACTACGGCTCGATATATAACCTGATTATTTTATAGCCTCCTTGTTGATATTATGATTTGTAGTCATGATGATATTTTCTCTCGTTGTATTAATATGATCATTTACATCACCATTTGTTTGAGACCTCTTACCCAAAGCTTCAATTTGTTATCATTGTCTCATGTTAACTGAGGGATATGTTGGTGCTTTTGGTCATATCTTTCAAGAAACCTCATTCCTCAATCAACAAATTTGATTGTCCAAAATGCAATAGCTTATATTTTTTTTTTTGTTTTTCTTTCTTTAAGTTATGTTATACAGATTCTAATCTCCTTTGCATTTTGGGTTGTTAAAACCCAAATCCTTCTTTATTGAGTCAGCCTCCATTGCAAATCGCGAGGTAGATGAACAGGTTGAAAGAAACAAATAAGGCTGGAAATTGAACTTTTAGATTCCGGAAAGTTTGAAGCAGGCCGAAATACAATTTGTATACATAGATATACATGTTGTATACACTGTTATACAGATGAAAATATCGATATACAGGTTTAAGGAGTCAAAATACAGGATTACAGGGACTAAATACTGGTTACAGGGTGTAAAGAGCCTAAAAACGGATTGTATACTCGCTGTATACAGATGTATACACTGGTATACAAGCCACCACACAGTTCGTATACACTTGATATACATGATACAGGTTGGAAAACAGGATTATTGGCTAAAGGAAGTACACTTACAGGAATTCAGAAGAAGTTAGGCTGATAAGCAGCTTAATATACGCCGATATACATTTTTGATATACAAGAAAGAAAATCGGGTTGAGGCCCAACAATGTTTGTTACAGCAGGTAGCTGAAAAATGGGCCAAAGCCCAACGAAATAATCAACAGGATTGGAGGAGAGTTCAAGTGGACCAAAACCCATGGTTTTTGACATTTTTAGACTTTAGGACAGGTGGGCCGAAGCCCAATTTAATCGGATTTGGGCCAGAGACCCAAGTTCAAAAAATTTCTTCTTTCCCCTATTATTGTTTATTTGTATTGATTAACTAACTTTGTTTGATCTTTGGCTTAATTTAATTAAGTTCCCCAAGATGACCCTTTCTTTTATTATTATTATTATTTTTTTATTTTTTATTTACTTATCTATAATATTATAAATTTTTTATAACAATAAAAAAATAAAAAATAAAAATTTATTTTATCTTAATTTGACTTATGCCATCGTTTCTTTAAAGATCCCTTTTAGTTTATTTTCTTTTAAAACAAAAAATGAATTTTCCAACTTAGTTAATTTTTTCCAAGTTAGTCAAATATTTTAGTCAAATCGTCGGTCAACCGCAAGTTAGCGGACATTCCGAGTGCCTAACACCTTCTCGAAATGTAAATTGAACCCCGAACCCCCTTTGAATTTCAATTGATTTTAATCTGTTTAAATCTCTTGAAAACCTTAAGTTTTCTTAATTTCTTACAAAAATTAAGTGGCGACTCTTTTTTTTGAAAGATCGATTTTTCTTCAAATTATAAGTTAAATCAATTTTTTCGAAAACTAGTCGACCATTCCTTTTTTCGTTTTAAAACAGGTTGCATATCATGTTTGTGTGCACAGGGTTCCGAACAAATCCCAAGATCGCGGGCGGAGCCTTAGGGACTTTGTTAAAATTTCTGATGCTTGAGTACTATGCATCTGCTTTTGTGCCCCTTGGGTTGCTTAAGAGAAGATCACTTATGTAACTAGGGATCCGCTTATGTGAGACCATCCAGTCAGGCGGTAGCCACTTAAGTGGCCCTGGCTTCGCTTAAACGCCCCTCGATTTTGTGGCTGGGTTTTCTTTGAAGTGGGGCCCATTTTTGCAGCCCAGAGCACGCAAAAGCGAGGCCCACCTATTTGTGGCCTATCACTTAAGCAACGTTAGTGACCGCTTAATCGATCATTATCCAGTCTTTTAATATAGACTTGGTCGCAAACCCCACTCACTTTGCAATCTTATTTTGGCAATTTCTCCCTCTTCGAGCTTCGATTTTAGTGATTCTAAGTGTGGTGTCTTTGTGAGGATTGTGTGTACGCTCTGGGGTGATCATAAATTGGTCGGCATTTGTCGTTTGAGGTCAATTCCCTTTCTAGTAGGCTGTCATAGTTGTGTTTTGCTCTTAATTGTTTTCCATGTTACTATTGTTTGCTGTTTCTAGCCTCGAACCGTGTTCTATTTTGGAACACAAGTTTGGGGTATTTTTAGGACCCTATGAAGGAATCAATTTCGGAAATTCCATTGCAAGTCCCATAATTTTCGTTTGACTCCAAAATTGATTTATTTTTTTATGTGATTTTGGTGTTTAAACGATCATATTGACACTGTGATCCCATTTTTATAGAATTACAACATTTGGAGGTCATTCAGAAAGGAGAAACTTTGGCTTTGTAATTTATAGCGCGCGTGGTCGGCCTACAGGTAAGCTATGACTTCCATTGTATTTATATTGAGCTTGAATAATTAAACCCATGTTGATTAGAGTGAATTAGGGACGATTACCTAGCTATTCTTATTCTTTTTCTAGATACCATGTTTTAGGATTGTTTGGCATTTTATGAGTTTAGTACCATGCTAGTTGGGGGGAGGGGGGTTTGTATGTGCTCCATGGCTTTGTGTATTAATTGTGTCATTTTTTTTATATGAGCATGTTCAGCCTTAGTCTAGAATTAGACTAGTGTTGCCTTACACATGCAATTCTTGTAACCTTATTTCTTCTCCGACGTCATTTCGGACGAATTAGATCCATGTAGACTGAAGTAGTAGACTTGAGTATGATAGTATGAGCCTTTTTCTAGGAGATATCCTGGCTTTATTAGATCTCTTGTCTTCTATCCTTATCTTATGCGGTTCCAATGAGTTACTGGAGGTTTTCTGGAATTGCGGCGATGTAGGATTAGATTGTTCTAGGATGGGAGCCTTATGTTAATTCTTGTGAGTGGACGTCATTCCACATGCTGAGTCGACACGTCCCCGGATCACTCTTACTAGCTGGGCGGCTTACGCCATTGGGAGTGGACTGACTTGCTGGGCGGCCTTGATATATAAGATCCTCATCAGAGTCGTCACGGCCCCAGGTAACTATTGCTAGCTGGACTGGAGGTGGACTGGTTAGTTGGGCAGCCTAAATTGATTGTCACTCTTCCTAGCCGGGTTGGAAGTTGATTGGATTATTGAATATTCTAGTTACTTTGGCCGGGACACTAACTTTCATTTCTTTGTTTCAGGTTTGTGTTACTCTACACTCAGTAGACTTACCTATTCTGTGTAGCTGTCAGGCTTATAGGTGTGCGCTCGGCTTCTATTTAAACATCCGCATGAGTGTATCGTCAAGGCTTATGGGGTCTAGTTAGGTTTTATTTAGATGTACTTAGATTTACTTCGGTATGTTCGTATGCTTTTTTCGTATCCGATTTGACCTCTATTTGTGTCTACATTCAATATTTTCATATTGTCTTTACCTTTCTTACTCAGTCGACCTATATTCCTCCCGAGTGCCTTTGTTAGGTATTCATGCTACATTATGCATTTGTTTCCTTATATAAGTCGTAGTACCAGTTACCATCGGTGATTGTTCGTGCTATCTTCAACAACTTTTGGGATCAAAGACGTGGATGAGCCCTTGGCGTCCTAGATGAGCATGTCTCCTTCCAGGTTTTGGGACTTATACTCGCGTTTTAGACAACTCTGTACTCACGACTTCCAGGTTCTTGGAGGGATTCTCTTGTATATAGGTTTTGGCTTGCTTCTGCTCCGGTATTTTTTGTTTAGTGTTAATTCTGTTTAGTTCTAACCTTATACTCATTACTTGTCGTTCTAGGTACAGGTTGACTTACCAACTGGTGGATTATTGTACGTGTCATCATGACTCGAAGAATTGGATCGTAACAAATAAATTCTTTAAGTAATCTCAAGAATTATCTTTTTCACTTTATTTCACCATATGTATATTACTAGCTATAATTTTAAAAATATTTTCAGCAGGTAAATCATATTTTTATGAATGAAATTCTATTGAGATTGAGTTGGTGAGAAAATAAGCATTAACCAGTTCAAATTCCAATGAGGTTCAGTTGGTGAGAATATAATGATTGAAAATGATTAAATATTTGATTGCCTCATTAGAACAGTAGTAGATTATATTGTCCTAAAAGGAAAATTATTTAAAACAAACATCTACCAAGGAGAATTTTGTAAAATTTGTTGACATGGTATAAAATCTTGAAAAACACATTATGAATGATTTCATTAAAAATAATAGTATCTTGAATCAATTGTGTATAATTAACGAACATGAGAAGGCTACACTTAAAGCTTTAATGAATGGTACACTTCATTACACAAAACCTAATATACTCCTCCAGATCCCTTTCAATTCGTTTTTTCAAATACCTCCCTCCTAAACACTCGAAATCTTTTAGAATTTAACAAGGGAAGATATATGAATTCACTAAACTTACAATAAATAGTATATATGAGTTCTCTGTCAGTTGTTGATCTGCCTCTGCCAATCAATTTAGCATTAGAAAAACCGTCAATTAGTATATTGCAAAAAACACAATATAAAAACTATAAACGCGCGCATATATATATATATATATATATTAACAACAAAGATGTGAAATTATTTACTTGTATTCAAAATCAAATAAAGACTTAACAAGGATTTTTACTAAAAGTATTAACATGTAAAATCTGATTAAAGTAAAGTTGCAAGCTTATGGAATTAACATGTAGGTTGTTATCCGAAGGATATCATGGAGATGGTGAATGTCTTTGATCTTACTAGGATGAAAGTTTGAAATCATCTTCAGATACATCTTTAAAAGACATTCACCACTTCAACGATATCCTTCAACTAACAACTACAGCCTCATAAAGGTCATTCACATACCAAAGAAAAGGAGTGTGGCGGCTAAGTGAAATATAGGGTTTTGAGGGATAAAGAAAGAAGTTTGGAGCTTTTATAGAGTAGAATAGACCTTACACTTTTTAAAAGTTTTAATATTTACCTCTAAAAATTATATTATTTATAAATAGTCCTTTACTCTTGACTAAATACATATTTAGCCTTTTAAGGTAAGCATTGAATGTCAATTTGATATTTCAACCGTTTTAATGATTATATAGATATTTTTACTTGATAGGTATGTATCTGGTAAATATCTCATGGTGACATGACAAATTATGTGTTTTATACGTAAACTAGTGAATGTTCTAAGAGAACAACAAAATAAAATAAAAATGACAAGATTAACATACAAAACTACAATTTATTAAATTATCTTAGAAACTTCATGTAGGTTATATATACACACATGTGTGTGTGGGGGGTGCGGTTATATATATTTATTTAGAAAAATAGTTCTTTATTTTATAGGTTGGTGTGTGTGTAAAATGTCTCGAGTACATAAGGTAAACGGCTAAAGAGTAATTCAATTTACATATTGTGAGTCATTTATTTTTGTAGAACCTAATTCCCATGTTTTGTAGTATTTTCTATTGTCTTATTAAGTGTTTGAACTCAACAAATTTCAATTTTTAATTTGTCACCACAATCTCTGTGACTTATGAGAAAATAACTTCATTACTACAACTCTCTCAACCAATAAAAACTTACGTAACGAATATTTACGATGAATACAGTATGTGTCTAGCTTTCAATATCACATAATAAAATTATTATATATTATTGGTGTAATATACCACAAATACAATAAATTACAGTTGAAATAAAATGAACAAAAAATGTATAAACAAATCTTTAGGCTGAGGCGCGGATATCTCGCTCTCTTTAAGGAGATTCAATCCCACTGCGGTATAAACTACACCGATCCAGCAGTATATCTCTTGACTTGTCCCCTCCAGGATACAACAGCCCAACAACATCGTACAACTCAAGCAACTCCGAATTAGTTGAAGAGTTCAAAGCTACACAAAAGAACACCTTCCTTCAACATACAAATATTCTCTTTTGTATAGTGAATATAGTTGAAGACTTAGAATATTTTCTTTGTCTCAACTCTCTCTTTCACTACACTTATCTCAATATAAACATAATAAAATACTACTCATCTTTTTCACTCTATATTTTCTTGTACTTCTCTTGTTTTTTCTAATATCACAACACAAAGGAAGACCACACTATTTATAGGTGATGAATTCTTCCTTGCAATGAATATGAAGATAGTGGGTAGTAAATTTGCCAAATGAATGGCCCAAATGTTACATAAGTTACAAGACATAAAGATAGAATAATGGGTGAAATGAAGAGTTGGTGGTTACATAAGTTACTAAAAACTAATGACCACTTTCTTCCACATTGATGAGAGTAAAGAGACACAAATGTAATGTCCACCAATAGACATAAGATGATATATAATATGACATATAATATATTTTTATTAATATTAAAATATCACACCAAAAATTCCCCACTCATTTTAATATTAAGATAAGAGAATTCTTCACAACTTAGTTGAAGTTAGACCATTATGCATAATGAAGGTGTGCTGTGCATTGAACCTTCACTTAGTAAAACAATAACATTTACTCCAAAGTCAGTAGTGGTCTCAGACTTACTATGACTGCTTGAGGGAAATAAAGTATCACTACTTACACACAATAATCAAGGTGTTGACATAAGCTTTTTTAGCCAGCACATTACGACCTTGTGCTATCCCGATTTCATGAGTGTTTTTGAGAACAAGCTCATTTTCATAGAAAGCAGCCTACTTTCACACTCACATAGGTGAAATCTTTCAAGGATGCTCATATAATTTGACATCTCACTCATACGAGAAACAAAATTTCAGCCAGCACATTACAGCCTTGTGCTATCCCGGTTTCATGAGTGTTTTTGAGAACAAGCTCATTCTCATAGAAAGCGGCCTACTTTTACACTCACATAGGTGAAATCTGTCAAGGATGCTCCTATAATTTGACATCCCACTCATACGAGATACAAAATTTCATTAAGAGTTCAAAGACTCAACCTCCACAAATATTTATAGGATAAATGCACTCACATATAGGGATTGAATAAAATTAACAATAGTGCATTTCACAACAAGTCATCATATGATTCGTTCTTCCCATTGAACCTGGTTATAGGGTCTCTAGTCCCCGGGTTGGGTTTCCTCATATATGACTCAAAATTTATGAGCTTCAATTTCATCCCCCTCGATGTGTTTCAGACTCTTTATCTTGCTAAGGCCTTAGTTCATGAATCTGCAAGATTATCACAAATAATTTTAACATAATTAATATTGATGGTATACCGGTGATCAATATGATCTCACAATATTGTGTTTTATTCTCATGAGTCTGAATTTATCATTATAATAATGATTTTGTACTCTACCATTATATTGGTGCTATCACAATTAATCAAAATTAAAAAAATTAATTTCTCAAAATAAAGTGTTTGATAGTAAAATCAATTCACTTTTTCACTAGTTGAAGCTTTTTTTTTTTACTTTAACCTCCGTGATAGAATTAGCAAGCAATATGATTTGCTTTTCTCACTTCCATCAAATAGCACCTAGTTTTCTCATCTGCACCAACAAAACTTTTTAGTATAGAATAATATTTTTTTTCATAAAACAAGCCACCAAATTTGTACCAAGTAAATTTACTTGATTTGCTTGTACATGCTATACTTTATACACAATATCATATATAGTGTAATTAGTCACATTTCTAGCTCATATCTTTTATTAGGCTAGCAAACTCCTTCTTTCTTTGTTTCATCATTTTCACAATTGAATCAAAAGGAGTTGCAAGACTCACACAACCAATAAGATTGTACTTCACAAATTTTCAATATTATGTGACTTGACAAGAAAAATTTCATCACATGTTTTATGGTTTTTTCATTCCAAGAATAAAATTTATCTCACCAAAATATTTCATGTTAAATGACTACTCAACATGGTTTTCATAATTTATTTACAACTCTCGTGTTAGAGCCAAAAGTCATCACATTATAGCCAAATAATAACATGTGATTTATTCCACAATAAATATATGCACTTGTAATACTCTTTTTTAAGAGCATTTCTCAAAGATGCAAAAATCATTTTTTCACAATGACTTTTTCCTCATTTCATGAACCCCCACTATTTTAAGAATTTAAATACATTTTTTTTTCATGAAAAATAGTATCACTTTATTCATGAAAAATATTAGGTAAAAAGTTTTTTTTTTCTTTTACCTTTTCTCCACTTGAATTGAGCAAGTAGAAAATACTTTACCGTACACCTCTTCTCTTCCTTCTCTTGAAGAGAGCGACGTTGAACGGAATTATGTTGAGATCCCTATCTTGATATCCACACTTTTTCAAACTGTAACAAAACATGAATCTCCTTAAATTGTTGGTGTAATATACCACAAATACAATAAATTACAGTTGAAATAAAATGAACAAAAAATGTATAAACAAATCTTTAGGCTGAGGCGCGGATATCTCGCTCTCTTTAAGGAGATTCAAGCCCATTGCGGTATAAACTACACAGATCCAGCAGTATATCTCTTGACTTGTCCCCTCCAGGATACAACAGCCCAACAACATCGTACAACTCAAGCAACTCCGGATTAGTTGAAGAGTTCAAAGCTCCTCAAAAGAACACCTTCCTTCAACATACAAATATTCTCTTTTGTATAGTGAATATAGTTGAAGACTTAGAATATTTTCTTTGTCTCAACTCTCTCTTTCACTACATTTATCTCAATATAAACACAATAAAATACTACTCATCTTTTTCACTCTATATTTTCTTGTACTTCTCTTGTTTTTTCTTATATCACAACATAAAGGAAGACCACACTATTTATAGGTGATGAATTCTTTCTTGCAATGAATATGAAGATAGTGGGTAGTAAATTTGCCAAATGAATGGCCCAAATGTTACATAAGTTACAAGACATAAAGATAGAATAATGGGTGAAATGAAGAGTTGGTAGTTACATAAGTTACTAAAAACCAATGACCACTTTCTTCCACCATTGATGAGAGTAAAGAGACACAAATGTAATGTCCACCAATAGACATAACATGATATATAATGTGACATATAATATATTTTTATTAATATTGAAATGTCACACCAACACATATATTAACATAAATTTTGGTTAACTTCGATCAAATGATGGTTATTTAAATACATCACTACCAACCTCCTTGTTAGAGCCCCAAAGAATATTCATATTGGAGAAAAAAATATCTAGACTTCTTTTATTTCACTATTCTATTGACCCCTTTACACATCAAGCTCCGTGAAAACAAAGCTCTCTTAAACCTATCTTTGCGAATAAAAGTCACATTTAGGAGGCTTTACATATAGTAAAATTATTAATGACGTAGTATGCAATAAATTGTGTAGCTTGGAAAATAATATTAATGAAGTAATTAGATATTTAGTCTTTTGTAGTAGTAATAGTAGTACTTATGTGCTAATCCTTTTAAAAAGCCTATTTCGGGATAAAATAAAAATACATCATAACCAAAAGTAACTATATTGAAAATTATAAGTGCAAGTCGAAATATTTTTGAGTTATTCCCTTCAACACATACATATGCGGAAAAAGTTTTGTGCCGATGATAACCTAGTCACCGCTGCCAACTAATTTTGCTACCATAATCTCCGACCATGGCCATTCTGGCCACTGGTCAGCCTGCTCTTTGGGCTGATCAGACGACATTGCTACAAGATTCAAATTTTCCACCGTTAAACCCTAATAAATTGCCTACAGATCATACCTCAAGATTACCTATCATGCCTACTGATTTGCCTACGGAAATTCGCCCTGATAGTGTCAGTTATGCTATTGCACTCAAAGGGCAAACCATTAAGTCTTCCAATCCTGCTGGGGTGGAGCCTATTCCAATGAAATCTGTATCATATACCAATGGGATACCTAGAATAGTGTGGACTGAGGATGAAGTTGATTGTATGAATACGCTTGAAAACCTACAATTTGCAGGGATTGGGAAGTTCTCCTATGGGTGGCCCATACTAAAGGAACTTAGATCACTAATTCCTAGACAATGCAACATCAAAGGAGACTGCAAGATCGGACCATTAAGAAATAGGCATATACTTATTCCTCTTGATCAGCAGGAAGATTTTATCAATCTAATGTCGAAAAGCATCTATTACATATTGGCTAAGGACGGATACTCTTATTATATGAGGCCTCTAATCTATGATGCTAAGTTTAGAGTGGATGAAGAAACGACGCAAGCTATGACATGGATTTCCTTTCCTGATCTTAAGACGACTTTTTTTTGTGAAAGAAACACTATTTTCTATTGCCTCAGCGGTGGGAAAGCCACTCCAACTTGACATGCCTACAATCAACAAAACTAGACCTAGTTGTGCTAGGGTCAAAGTACAAGTTGACCTTCTGTTCAACTTTCGTAAGCACGTGGAGATGGAGATTATCAATGAGCATACAAAAAAAATCAAGAATGGAGCAGGTGAAAGTTCAATATGATATGTTGCCTAAGTACTATATGAGGTGTAAAGTTCAGGGTCATGTGGAAGATGAATGTAGAGTCTTACATCTGAAACTAAAGAAAGCTGCTGAAACTGAAATACTTATTACTGCAGGTGCTGAGAAAACTGAGGAAAATACCAATCTTGATACATCAAGGAGGAAAAGGGTAGTTCGTAGTTACTGGAATCCTACCAACAGGAGGTTTACCAGCGATGGCCATTCTGTGGAAAGCTCACATATTCACAATCAAGCTGATGCAGCAGAGGTTACATATGTCAATGCTTTTGCAGCACTTGATGATACCAATAAAATGGAGGAACAAGGTGGACAGGGGATGAGAAAGAGAAGATACATCATGACATACATGAATCTAATAGGAAAAGGGATCAACAATACTCCTCAACAAAGGAATGGATCTCAAAAACATTCACACACGCTAAGGAGGAAGGGGAAGGGAAATTGAACAAGGTGTTGAAAGATTGTTCTCAACAACAAAAATTAAATGAAGTGTCTACAATGGATCACAACACATCAGCAGCAACACCTGTGAATAATGAAGATAGAAAGAATCAGATGGAGATACATGAAGGGAAACATAATAATAACATGGAGATGGAGAAATTTATTTATAAGACCAATTTAAATCACCACCAACAACAGCCAGATGATAGAAGAACAGGGGATAAGGAAGATATGTGTGCTGAAACAGAAGACATGGTAAATCCAACTGAGCATGAAGAAAGGGGGGAAAAGAAGTGGAAGGTGGTTCATCTCTGGGGGTATCATCAAATAAGGATGAAGAAACAGACCTCCTCCTGATGAAAGAACTGGCGGAAGCTGAGTACCATATCCCACTTCAAATTGATACTGGTGAAATGCTTGAGGGGCACTACCCACCTGTCAGTGATGCAACACAAGAATCATTAACTATAACAACAGCAAAATCCAAAACACTGGTTAACAGGGGGCTAAAATATCCACCTATGGAGAGGTTGCATGCTCTGGTCTCACACCAGGCACAAGAGGAGAGGCACCAAACAATCCAAGGAGATAAAGATAATTCATCAGTACAAGAAGACAAATAAGAAGTTAATAGTGATATGAATGAAGAAGAGGTCACTAGGGCAGCTAGCTTATCCCCTCAAGCTGTATCCAAGTCTAAAAAGGGGAAAGGTAAAAGGGAGGCAGATCTTAAACCTACAAGGATACAAGCTACGAGGGTGAGGAAGATATCTTCTAAATGATTAAGGCTCTCTTTGGGAATATTAGATCTGTGAGAACTCAAAATGCCTTTCATAGAGTTAAGATGCTTCACAGATATCACAAGTTTTTTCTCATTCCTTTAATGGAACCCTTTCAAAACACTAGTCAAATTCAGACTTATAAGAGGAGACTGGGAATGAATTATGTTAATTACAATGCTAATTTCAAAATTTGGGTCTTTGTAAAAGAACATACTTAGGTGGGTCTGATCTCTGATACTGACCAGCAAATAACATTACAGCTAACTTTGGAATATGGAAAACAGTTTCTCGCAACAGTGATCTATGCTAAATGCTCTGCTGAAGAAAGATTGAAATTATGGGACTCCCTATATACCATTAATTCCAATTTTTCCATGCCATGGATGGTAGGGGTGACTTCAACGTTATCGTGAGTGAGGAAGAGAAGATAGGGGGATTATCTGTATTTCCTCAAGAAAATAAAGATTTTGCATTCTGTGTTAACTCATGTGAATTAGATGATATAAGTTTTACTGGGAGTCCTTTTACTTGGTGGAATGGAAGAGCTGATGAAGAGTGTATATTCAAAAGATTAGACAGGGTGGTATCAAATCAAGCTTTTCAGGAATTGATGGGCAACCTGGACATACAACACCTTACTAGGACTGGATCTGATCATGCACCCCTCCTTCTTACTTGTAAGGGGACTTTTCAAAACTCCATAAGACCATTCAGGTTTTAAAGTTTTGGACCAACAGAGATGATTTTAAAGAAGTGGTGAAGGATAACTGGAATGTTGAGTATCCTTCTGATATTATGGTTCAATGGAAACTGAGACAAAAGAAGACTAAACAGGCTCTTACTAAATGGAGTAGAGATATGTTTGGGGATATATTCAAGCAGTTGATGATTAGAGAGGAAATCATGAAGATGAAGGAGGACCTGTTTGAACTAAATTCTTCCACAACTAATAGATCTGTACTTCAGCTAGCACAAGCTGAGTATAGAAAATATCTTCACTATGAAGAGGAATTCTGGAGGCAAAAGGCAAGTATTCAGTGGTTTATAGAAGGTGACTTCTTATTCTTCCCCTGTTCACCATTCAAACACAACTCGAAACGATCCCAGTAGCAATAAAAGAAAACCCAGAAAATGAAAATATTTATACTGGGAAATTTCTGCAGTAATTAGTGATATATATAATATAGAAACAAGAATAGAATATTATAAGAATACAAATTCATATAAAATGCATTTAGGATAGAATAACTTTATGACAAAACATTCATACAATAATGCGAAAGAAATAAAAATAGTTAAAAAACTACAGAAACTTTATAAAAAATACGAAAAAACCAGAAAAGACAAAATAATAGATAAAATATCAAAACTAGAATATAAATATATAACACAACTAAAAATAAAGAATAAAACATGAACAAAGAAGAATTTGCTATAGACGAAAAAACATATGAAAATTCAGACGGATTACAAATAAAAATAGTATTCACCAACTTAGGGATTAACAGCTATGATAAGAATAGCAAGGGAAAATGAAGAAATAGATAGAAAATTAGAAATTGAAAAAATAAAAACACAAGTTAAAAAAGAAGTCGAACAAATAGAAGAAACTAAAAATACAAAAATACAAGAGTTAGAAAAAGAATTAGAAAAACTAAAAGAACTGTACGCCATAAAGCAAGCAAAAGAACAAAAAGAATTAGAAACAGAACGAGAAATAAAATTAACAGCAGAAATAGAAAAATTTAAAGAAAAATTACAAACAAAAGAATTAAGTATAGATGAGATAAACGATGAAAACACAGACACTGACATAGAGGAAATATACTCAGAAAACAGTGAAACTTATACAGAAATGTTAGAAGAAGGAAATAACAACCCAGAAATAAATACAGGAAGTATAAACGAAGA
>JAJONR010005847.1:0-26632 GCA_029582245.1 Solanum etuberosum | reverse complement strand
ATATATATATATATACTAATTTGTTTCATATTGACATTTCTTCGATGTTATAAGATGTGAAGGTCATAATGGTAGATTCTTTATATGAAAGTGCATAATATTACTAATATGGAAGGTTCTATAAGTTATCGCCTAAGATTCTGTGTTCAAGAATTGATCTCTTCAACATGAATAACTAAAAAGCAAGAAAAATTCAATATGCATAATTCGTAACATTTTCCTCATCATGAGTACATCAAATGTGAATTAAAATACATTAACATTTGCTTCAAAAAGGATTGTCTTACAATACATATTTATATAGATATTCATTAAGAAACACAATAAATTATCATAAGTTTACACATTTTAAATTTGGGGGTTATGAGGAGTTATAGAGACTATGGAAATATAAGTTATGAAGATAAAGAGATACATATTTCTTAGTTTAAGAAGGAAAAATTAATGAGATTAATTTTAGGGAATGATAAATTCAAAGTTCTAATTATGTTTGTAGGATTAGTTTCTTTCCTTATTTATTTAATAGGAGAAAACGAAAAGGTAAAGGTTTTAACAAATGAAGAAACTTAAAATATGATAAACAACAAATTACAATAAAAAAATGTTCTACTCGAAATTAATTTTATTATTCACAACTTTACATATATTCTCATACGATTTCATTACTAACTTAAAAAATGCCAACTTTATATGTTTAATTAAAACAACAACAATGTAGTGTATTCTTACAAAGTGATATCGGGTGTGCTCAATTAGAATATATCATTAAAAATATTTAATACTAAAAAGAAGATTTATTCATTTATTTTGTGATTGATTACTAATATGATAGACCATATAATATATTTTTAGGGGCAACAATATCCAATAGATATAAAAAAAATGTACCATAGGTAATATACCTTTAATTCAACCATGACAAAATTTAAAATATTAATTAGCTAGTAATTGACAAATATATATATATATACAAAAATAAAAATGTGCATCTTTACATCTTCAACAACAACAACAATGAATAGAATATCCATTTTTTTTGTTCAAAACGAAGAAATAAAATAAAAGAGAACAAAATAATATTAATTGAAATCAAAATAATACAATCAAGAATCTTCAAATGTTTGGAAATCATTCAAACTTTTATACTACTATGACTCTCTCTTCATGAATCTCCAAGATAATTAAGCTTTCTTCTTCATTTTGTTGAACTTGTACCAAATAATGTGATGAATCTTTGAAGAATATATCTATGATCTTCATCAAAGTGAAGGTCATATCGTGACATCATCTTTTCTATGTCTTCTCTTTTGATTATTAAGTACATGATTGATGAATAAAAAGATGAAGAAAAGAAAATTAAAAACCTATACTACTAAAAAGAAAGAATGAAAAAATGGAAATAAACATTCAACATCTCCATAGATGATTGATATTTATAGATTAGATAAGTCATAAAAATAGTTAGAAGGAAATTGAAAAGACATGCTATTTAAGTAGAAAATGTCAATAGATGGAGGTTTTTTGTAACTCATAACATATAATTACAATAGTAAATATGATTGAATTTTTTAATTAATAAACAAATTATTTAGTGAAACGAATGAAGCAAAAATGTCAAAAAAAAGAGAAAAAAGATAAATAAGAATGGAGGTCATAGAGAGGTGTCACATCACCTATTCTTGATTCTCCTTTATATATATATATATATATATAGATTGGATTTGTGCACACGAAGGCAACATTGTACTAGCAAAACTTGAATCCAAAATATTTGATTAATAATGAAGTAAAAATTACAAGAATATTGTGTTTAAGACTTTAATTAACAATATATGAATATATTATTTTTTTTATTTACAAAAGAAGGTTTTTAATTACAAGAACATACCAATATACTCCCTCCTTCCATTTCAAATTAATTGAATTGTTGAGGTGTTTCACACACTTTAAGAAAAGAAGATTAAGATATAAATTAGTTATAACTTTTCATTTTTACCCTTATTAATTATTATCAAATTTATGATTAAAATAACTAAACATTAATTAATAACTAATTTCAATACTAACTAATGAAGGGTAAATTGGAAGAATATTTTAAAAGTAGTCTTGAAAATTAAACAATTAAGTTAATTTGAAAAATGAAAAATGTCTCAATTATTCAATTAATTTGAAATGGAGGGAGTACTAAATATCCGGAATATTTATATCTAACCGTTTTTTTCCTTTTTTTAAGGTTAGTGTGCTAGTACTTTGGGATTGATAATTATTATATTTACTTTTTAAATTTCAATTACAAATATTATGTTATACGTTTCCTTTTTAAAAGATCTTTACTTTCTTTCTCTTAATTTTTTATTCAATTAAATTTGAACATTTATGGTATGTTATCCTCGCCTTTATTATTGCTACTATTTAGGTAAAAATCTTTACTTTCTCTCATCTTTTACCATAGTTAGTTCCTAGGTGAGAACATTCATTTATTTTCTGATAAGAAATTTTTTCGTTCTTGCTCTTGCATTTTATAATTCATCTATAATTCGAGATAAATTTGATTTTCGATTGTGAGAAAAAATCTTTATGATGATGATTCTTGAAAGACTTTTGTCTCACTTTTTTATTTTCATCTTCGGGAGAGAACATATTAATTATTTGTCTATTAATATAGTATGATAAATTGTGGAGGTGTTGATGTTATGATATTAAATGTGATATTAAATTATTATGTTGGTGATTTTTGTGGTTTTTTATTATATTAATATGGTGTCTTGAGTTGTGAAGATGTATATATTATGGCATAGAATAGTGAAAGTAAATGTTTGTGTTGGTTGTTTTAGTGAGAATATTAATAGGTATTTTTATACAATTAAATATCTCATATTAATTCTTAAGTAATTATGTTTTTTAAAGAATTATATCATGTGTTAATCTACAACATAACTCAATATATGCAAATAAATATCACAAACTATAGAATCAAAATTATACCAATAATTATTATAATATATATATATATATATCTTTTATATACCAATATATATGAAACCATTTTTAATATTTAATTGTTTCCAAAGACCATTTTATATCATAAAGAAAATCAATTTTTTGACACTGATTTGCTAATATGGAAGGTATAATCTTACTATTTTGAATTAGTAAACATTACCAAATCATTTTAAAGTTGGTATATAATTTGATATATAACACTATTTTTATATTAATAGGTAACTTTATACCATTGAATGCCCCATTGTAAGTCTTAGGTAATTTTGTTCTTAAGAGGATTACACAATGTATTTTAATCGGACAATACAACTCATATATGCCAATAATTATCACAAATGTATACTGTATTTTTAACCAATATTCAATCATTTGATATACAAATATTTGAACAAACTATAAAATCAATATTATACCGATAATTATTATAATATATACCTTTAAATAAACCAATATATATAAAACAATTTTAACATTTAATTTTCCCCAAAAATTTAGTTCTTATATATTTTAACTATATACGTGTGACGATCCAAACCGTCGTGATTGACACCCACACTAACCTTCCGGTGGGAGAACCATTACTATAGCCGGACTAAGCAGTTTAACCAAAAACTATGCATTTAAAGATACGGTAGCAGATTTAAATGACTTAAAGAAATACACAGTTCCCATAAACTCTGGAAGTTCAACAAACAACTAACAAACCATTGCGGAAGTTAACCCCTAGAACTGAAAGTCATTGTACCAAAACTACTAACCAACAAGTCTAAGAGAATGGGTCCAAACCCAAAACTAAACATACGAGTAATTCAAATTCGAAAGTCTGAGTCCGAAAAGAATGGACTAAACAATAGAGGACCCATGGCAGCCTGAAAGAACTGGCTCACCCTTGAATCCGGTTTCGATCACTGATCTCCTAGCGAGGTCTATCAGTAGCCGCCTGAAGATGCCCTGTACTCAACAAAGAACGAGCAAGTGCAGTATCAGTACATAAACCACAGTGTACTGGTACGATCACGCGGCTATTCCGGTAAACGAAACATAGGCAATCAATCACAACACAGTAAACACACATATACAGAATACATAGATCACTTATCATTTCAAGAGCAACATACAGTTTCAAATATCAACGACAATAGACATGAATGTAATAATCACAATGGTCCTCTCATGGAACCTACACCCAAACTGTTAGTGTGTCAGAACGTGACACCCGATCCATTATATGTACCGAAACGTGACACCCGATCTAATATATGTGTCGGAAAGTGACACCCGATCTAATATATGTGTCGAAATGTGACACTCGGTCCAATATATGTGTCGGAATGTGACACCCGATCCAATCAGCACAACCACAATCGCAATCACACCCATAATGAACATTACTCATAATCATACAATCAAGTATTAGGTTCATGGCATGCAATCGTTCACACATACTCATTTTCATTGGATTTGATTCGCATTTCCCTATTCCCATGCATGCATGCATACAATGAAGCAATTAACCGACATATATCACACAACAGGAAATCAAACCATCACCTACCTCGAAACCAAGCTTGAGAGATTCCCTCTCTATCTCTTTCGAATCCTCCTAAGACACTTGAGCCTTCCCTTTCTGGATTCGTTCAGCTTGTTCTTGGTCTAAAAATAATCAATTAACGCAAGGATCAATAAACAAGGACTAATTTACCCGGATAATAATCAATCTATATATCCATGGCCAAATCCAAGATCCTAATGTTCAATTAGAGATTTTCCCACCATTAAATTCAGGTCAAAACCCTCCCCCAATGATAATTACCCAAGAATCTAAGTTCTACGGATCAAAAAATGGATTAGGGGAGTAATAATCTTACCTTTAGCGCTAGAAGTGGTGGAAAACTATCAAGAACTTGCCATGGGTCGTCTCTTAGCTCTCAAAAATGAAGGTTTGTAAAAAAATAACATATTTGGGGTTTTTAACCGATTTAAGTTGCGACTGTCCCGCCACAACAGCCACACCCTGGTGGGATTAATTCCACCCCGACAGCTTGCACGGAGACAGAAAGTCGGAATTTGAGTTCCAAACTCTCATTTCACAACACACCTTCAACCCTTGATGTTCAAAAACTACCCGTTCACGCTAAGATCAGTTTCAGGAATTCTACTCGCCCAAATTTGATTCCGTAAAGTCGTACGGGCTCACTAACGTCTTGGCTATCCACTCATGTGATCAAATTCATAATTAACTCTCTCATTCATTACCAAATTTCCCTAGACCTCACCTGACTCAGATTTCATCTAAATCTGGACTAGGCTAGGAATTCCGAAGTCACTACTTAAAAGTTTTCTGGCCCAAATTCTTTTTTCATTGGCTTTTCCATAACGATGGGAACAGATCGTTACAATAGATACCAATTTACCCATCACTCGTCCCCGAGTGATAAACTAGGAAAAACTGGCTAAAGTAAGGGTAGAGTAGTACTTGAATCGTCGAACAACTAGGGATACTTGTTACGCAGGTCCTTCTCGGTTTCCCAAGTAGCTTCCTCAGCCGGACGATGCATTCATTGAACTTTCACGGACTCTATCTCCTTGGTCCTCAGCTTCTGGACATCGCGATCAAGAATCGCAACCGGTTCCTCCTCATACTAAAGGTCTTTGTTTAATAAAACTGAGTCCCACTTTATGATGTAATCTCCGTCCCCATGATACTTCTTCAACATGTACACATGGAACACTGGATGGACTCCAGATAGGCTAGGCGGTAAAGCCAACCTAGAAGCCATTGGCCCTACACAGTCAAGAATCTCAAATGACCCGATGTATCGAGGACTAAGCTTGCCCTTCTTACCGAATCTCATCACCCCCTTTATGGGTGATACTTTTAGAAGAACTTGCTCACCATCCTGAAACGTCATGTCCCTTACCTTATGGTCTGCATACTTTTTCTATCAACTCTGGACTACTAGAAGCTTAGCTTGGATGCTTCTCACCTTATCCTGAGCATCTTTCACCAAATCAACCCCCAAAGGTTCCACATCTCCAGCCTCAAACCAACCAATTAAATAGCTACACATCCTCCCATACAATGCCTCAAATGAAGTCATCTCAATACTCGAGTGATAAATTTTGTTGTATGTAAACTTAACTAACAACAAAAGTTATTCCCAATAACCACCAAAGCTGATCGTACACACGTCTGCAACATGTTATCAAGGACCTTAACACAATCATCAGGACGAATTCTTTCCCACATAACCATGATAAGATTCTAAATCAATACTCGCTACAATTAGAGGTGAACCTGAACCAACCAACACACACTCATAATACCCAAACAATCATAGTTGTTATCAACATCTCCATCTCACAACATAAATTTCCATGAGCTTAAGTTATAAAAAAATGATCTTTAGACATCAGATACTCATCGAGGGATATGTCCAAGCATACAAACCCTCTAACAACACTATCGAAATGCTAGATTAGTAATTGTGATTATAGATTACCCTTAAGAACAGTAGAATTGGACCCAATGATCCCCACATTCAACCACACATAGTCGATACATGACCTCGACGACTAGATGGATATTAAGATTGTCGGATAACCATAAATACGCATGGTATCTCCTCTATAAATTCTCATAAGCTAGGTGTTACATGTAGAACCACTGGAATACTTTAACAACTCCAAGACAACGCCAAATATGTCATCTGAAATACTTTAACAACTCCAAGACACTAAATAATGACGGATTCACAACGGAATTACCATTTTGTTGCTAGAAGAACAAATAATTTTTTGAGTTATGATATAATGACGGATTTGTGACGGAATATTTATTTTGTCACTAAATATTAGCGTGAAATTTTGGCGCCCAATTTTTTCCTACGGATTTAGCAACAAATTAGCTTTGACAAATTTTATTAATATTTCGCGACGGAACTAGTGACGGAAAAAAGGTCGCTAGAATTTTAAATATATTTTTATAAAATTAAATTATTTAGTGACGGAAAAATCCGTCAGTAAATTTATTATAAATAAATATATTTATTTGGTAGCGACGAATGTTATAATCCGTTGTTAAGTCCGTTGCAAAATAAATATATTGTAATTAAATTATTTTTATTATTATTAAATTATTATATTTATCGATATTAAACTCGAAATAATTATTTTATTTATTATTTAAATAGTTTAATATTTAGGTGGTTTAATTTATATGAAAATATTTTAATATATGTAGTATTTTATTAATTGAATAGTATCTCCTTAATCTTCCCTTAAATCATATAAGTCATAGCCACCTTCTATTCAATTTATTTAGATTATAGCCCTTATTCCTATCCAATTCATTTCAATTCTAGCCTTTCCATTTCAAATCTATCCCTTTTCTTATTCAATTCGTTTAAAATATAGACACTTTATTTCAATTTCTTATTCCGGTTATAGCCACTTGTTGATTGCAATATCAGCCCATTCTTATCGCAATTTTCAAGATTCCAACTCTCTTAATCTCGTCCGTCTGTTACCTTGATCAAACTCAAGATCTAATCATGCCCGTTCATTTCATTCAAATCAGCGGTCCAGATTCAGCAACCCATACCTTCCTATTTTAAACTATCTAAAGAGACCCAACCCTAAAAATTCTTCATTCTTTCTCTTCCTCTCCCCAAGAGGAGCGCCACTCCGAGACGTCGAGCGTCACGCCATCTCCTGCGCCACCTCTCTCCAGTCGCTGCCTCCCTCCTTCCTCTTCCCCTCACTCCTCTTTCTTCTTCTCCTCCTCCACCGGCGAGGACAAATGACAGAGACAGCAGCAGCAACGAAGCAAGCAGTCGCCACCAGCTCCTCCGTCTTCGGCGAAACAGCAGCAGCAGCGACTGGCGCCTCCAGCCAGCGAAGCCCCCATCGCCTCCTCTTTTCTCTCTTTTCTGACGAGAACAGCCAGCATGAAAAAGCAAAGCTAGCGCCCCTCTTCTTTTTCTGGTGAGGACAAACAGCGCACTCTGGCAGAGATTTTGAAGACTTTGAGACGGATCTGTTAAGATTCGTCCAGGTAAGTTTTTTTAATTAATTTTATGGCTACCATTTCAGCTCTTCGCTCTTGTTTTTATTATTATCGTGAATTGATTAGTTTGAGAATTCGAGCATCTTAATCTGTCGTTGTGTACTAATTTTTCTTGCAACGTGTTGATTCTTAGAAAGCATATCTAGGTTGAAATTTTCTGTTCAAAGTTCATGATTGTTGCTTCTATTTGTGGTCTGCCTGGGTTCAAATTGTGAGTATTATTGATTTAGTATGCAGGTTATAATCCTTAACCGATGGATTTTATATTTTCTTTGTTTATATAGTAAGATTTTATATTTTGAACTGTCTTAACTTGATTTCTTCCTTGTAACTTTGATTTAGCCGATTAATTGAGAACTTTATTTATTTTCCTAAAATAGTTGTTTGTCTTTGCTTGACTATTGAAGCATATACCAAATTTGCTTTATGTGCATATTTTACCATATTTTACAGTTTGAGATCACTTGTTTTGAAAACTGAAAGTGTTTCAATTCCTTTTGCGGTTTGTTCTGATCACTGTTCATTTTAGAAGTATCATAATCCTGTCTACTTTTGCCATCTCATGAGGTTACTTGGACATTGGAAGTATATGATTTTTGCCTCATAGTTCATATTTCCATTAAAGAGATTCACATGAAAAGTCCAAAACATGTGCAAATGTTTTTCTTTTCCTTTACTACTTGCAGGTTCAAGATCACTTACTAGGCGTTGTGGTGAAGACACCTTCCTCTAACAACATACAATATATAGTTCTAGTTCTGACTCCAGAATTGCCTTCAACTCTGGAAACTTCGTCAGATGCAAGCAACGGGAAAGATCAATTTGTAAAAATCAAGATCACTACTTGCAGGCTCAAGATCACTTATTGCTTTGTATGTTTTGGATCGAAAATATGTGATTTTGATTTTTTATATATTTTGAACCATCTATGAATATTATTTTATATATATGAATGTTGATTATATAAGGGGTGTTTAGTAATTTTAATTTTATTTATTTCAGCAGTGTATTTTTAAAACAAAATAAATTAGATTTGCTAGAAAATTTTTTAGCAACAAATATAGCATCTATTTGGTTGTTGCTAAATAAAGGAATGATAGCGACGGACTAGCGACAAACTTTTTAGCGCCAAATGTGCTGGCTTAAACGACGGAATATGTTGCGATGGATTAGTGACGAAAATTCCGTTACAAATTTATCAAAAATGATGGAATTAATTATGAAATCAGCAACGAATAGTATAAATATAACGACGGATTAGTCCGTCGCTAACAAGTGGTGACGTATATCATTCGTCTCTAAAACGTTGCTAAACTTGTGACAGAACTCATTTTTTTGTCACTAAGAGATTATCAACGAGCGAAATAGTAATAGTCAAAAATTCATCGGTAATCCGTCGCTAATCCTATTTAGCGACGGAATATCATAGATTAGCGACAGATTTCGTCCGTCGGTAAACGCTGATTTTTTGAGATCCCAATTAACCCACACAACCAAGAGAACATTGCAGGATCGATACACCTAATCCACCACTAAGGATCCACCCACAAAAGTGAAAACACACGTGAGCATAGCTAGTAAATCATACTCACAACCATCATAAACACTTCGACCATTTACCTTACTCTAAACCAACACTTTTAAATGGAAACCTTTCTTAGGTACTTTAACAATCAACAATAGTAAACTTTACGACTCAACCCAGGTGTAAGTCCCTTCAAATGCTCAATACCTGATACAATTGATCATTTCTCACCTTGCAAATTCATACCTTGACAAAATATATCACCACGAATGTAGACTTACAATGAAAAATCTAAATTGTAAATTCAACTGTATAACACAACCCCTTATCTATCAACATTAGCTTATACCTTGAAGATTTTTATGAATTCATGGATCTTCGCTTATTATTAATCGCCTCTGCATCAATATTACAATATCTTTCGCTAAAAATTCAATCGTACTCATTACTAAACTCAAAAACAAAAACAAAGCACTTATCATCACACTCGAGCTAATATCTGTACACTCCTTTATCAAGTCTTTTTCAATAGTTTTTAACCAATCTGATGGACCCGTGACACTATTACTATAGCCACAGCAAAACGAATGAAATCACGCGTCTCTGAACCCAGTTATCTACCCCCCTGAAGATACCTCTTTAGCCTTTGCAATCAAATAAAATATTCTTGCTCTCACCTCTCTCTGAAGGTTGTACTACATCCCACTATTTTTCTTCATTATGACTATAGCTCTTTTAAATTCTATTCAAGTGGTGTCCCACCATCTCTTAAAACTTTCCATAAAACCACGTTACTCACCAAATATTAGAAAACAACAACCTTAGATACTCGCAAGTCGTAATTACTATACAAAATTTGCTTAACTAACAATCTTATTATATAGTTGCATCCCATCACAATCCATCACGAACTCTTATCACCATTATGCTCAGTTATCCCTGACTATCACTACGAAGTCAACCTTTTCATCGACATGACACCTCAAACTCAGGTATACTCATCAAATTCAAAGAGCTAACCCAATTTTATACGCACTTACTTACAAAAATCTTCAATTACCTTCACCCAAGTATACTCAATGGGACTTTCTTTATCCATAAGCTTGTCATTTCGGTATCAATCCACTCCTTTATGGCTTAAGATAAAATCACCAGTCCTCATACTACCATCCTCCTTCTTAACAAACAAGACAGGAGCATCCCATGGGGAAGCACTAGGATGAATGAAACCTTTATCAACAAGCTCCTGGATTAGAGCTTTAAGCTCTCTCAATTCTGTCAGAGTCATACGATAAGGAGGAATGTAGATGGGGCGAGTGTCAGGTTCTAAGTCAATGCAGAAATATATATCTCTATCCGGAGGCATACCAGGCAAATCGATAGGAAACACTTCCTTGAATTCAGACACTACAGGAATAGACTTAATAGAGGGAGGCTCAACATCAACATCCTGAATATGAGCCAAATACTCCAAACACCCCTGCCCCACCAGTTTCCTAGCCCGCACAAAAGATATGACCTTAGCTGGCTTAGGCTTGTACACCCCTTCCCACTCTAACCTTTTCCCTACTCAGGATCTCTAGAGTTACCGACTTAGCATTAAAATTAAGCACAGCATAATAGGGGGACAACCAAGTCATGCCTAAGATTATATCAAAGTCAGTCATATATCCAGAATAACCAAAGCAGCCCAAGCCTGACTCTCCAACTGGGGTGAAAACATGGATGGGGGCATCAA
Organism: Solanum etuberosum; assembly: GCA_029582245.1. Taxonomy (NCBI): domain Eukaryota; kingdom Viridiplantae; phylum Streptophyta; class Magnoliopsida; order Solanales; family Solanaceae; genus Solanum; species Solanum etuberosum. The sequence goes on along the minus strand of JAJONR010005847.1, from coordinate 15,298 downwards.
GCACATCACAAACCGCATCAAATCCCAAGGTAAACTGAACTGACACATATGAATAGGTAGAAACTGGATCAAACAAAACAGTAGCCATCCGGTCACAAACAAGAAAAGTACATCTGATCACTGCATCAGACGTCTCAGCCTCAGTCTTGCCCGGAAAGGCATAAAACTGAGCAATGTAATCTTGACGGGCAACCTCATTTCCTGGCTGCACTGCTCTTCTACCTGCATTACCATTTTCCCGGCCTCCACGGCCTTGCTGATTCCCTCCTCACCCACCTTATGGACGTCCTATGCCATTATTACCGCTGCCCGCGGGTATCACTGCTCTGGTCTGCTGCGGCACGGGGTCATACATGCGCGGATGGGGACTATCTCTCCTCATATATCCAGGTTCTCCAAAATTGTAACACACTTAATAACTTAACCAAGTAAGCATCACTGCTATTAGAGTAGTCGTATCATGACCCTCTTTGATATACACTCAATCTAAGAAATCGTAGTAGAGATTCTAACCTCAATTGTCGCAACAAAATTTCCTCATTTACTAATCAACCCATACATGTTATGGCAACAATACTAAATGCATTTTCCAAAGTAATGGTGTTCATTATCTAGTCGTCCCTTACAAAACTTCTTGAATGTTGTCACCTTGGCAAAGTCTTCTGACTTCACCCCACTTCCTGAGAAGATTTTGCTGAAGCAGCCCCTATAATCTTGAATCTACAAATCTGACCTTAATCCCTTCACAAAGCGACGAATTTGCTCTTTTTGACTGAAGCAAAGTAGAGTATCATATTTGGATGAAACACAAAATTTGACCTTATAGGCTGTAACAAATATATTATGTTGCTCTATATTCAGGAACTCATCTCTCCTCTTATCCCTCAAAGTTCATGGTATATATTTCTCCATAAAGAAAGCTATAAAATGTTTCCCAAGTCATGAGTAGTGCATTTACTAGTCGGCACTCAACATGAGACCACCACCACATTTTGGCGTATCCCTTGAACTGGTATATCATAAACTCAACACCAAATCCCTCTACCTTATCCATTTTATAAAGCAGCTCATGACAATCAACAAGAAAATCATAAGAATCTTCAGATTCAGTACCCATGAAGAATGAAGGTTTCAACCTTAAGAACATAATAAAAACCTCATGTTGGTCACTAGTCATTACATGCCCACATTTAATCGGGGAAACATGCTTATTCTGAAGGACGCATCCTCTCTTGCTAGTGTTGGTGTTACCACTTCTGTTGCTCTAGTTCTGACCATAGAATGAAGGAGGAAAGATACTAATTTGTATCACCTAGATACCAATTGGATTCAAGTAATAGGACGAAAGGAGAAAAAGATAGAGAGATTTCCTAAAGTCCTGTAGCCTCTCGAAGAAAAAAAGTACAGACATCTTCGTACCGTTCCGCAAAACTCAACTAGACTCATTTTGTTACAATGAGATCAATGAACCTAGGGGTCTGATACCAACTTTGTCACGACCCAGACCGTCGTGATTGGCAACCACACTAACCTTCCGGTGGGATAACCATTACTACAGCCCGACTAAACAACTTAACCAAAAACTATGCATTTAAAGATACGGAAGCAGGTTTAAATGACTTAAAGAAATACGGAGTTCCCATAAACTCTGGAAGTTCAACAAACAACTAACAAACTATTGCGGAAGTTAACCCCTAGAACTGAAAGTCATTGTACCAAAACTACTAACCAACAAGTCTAAGAGAATGGGTCCAAACCCAAAACTAAACATACGAGTAATTCTAATTAGAAAGTCTGAGTCTGAAAGGAATGGACTAAACAATAGAGGACCCATGGCAGCTTGAAAGCACTAGCTCACCCTTGAATCCGGTCTCGATCACTGATCTCCTAGCTGAGGTCTATCAATAGCCACCAGAAGATGCCCTGTACTCAACAAAGAATGAGCAAGTGCAGTATCAGTACACAAACCATAGTGTACTGGTAGGATCACACGGCTATTCCGGTAAGCGAAACATAGGCAAGCAATCACAACACAGTAACCACACATATACAGAATACATAGATCAATTATCATTTCAAGAGAAATATACAGTTTCCAATATCAACGACAATAGACATGAATGCAATAATCACAATGGTCCTCTCATTGAACCCACACCCAAACTATTAGTGTGTCGGAACGTGACACTCGATCCATTATATGTGCCGGAACGTGACACCCGATCTAATATATGTGTCGAAACATGACACCCGATCTAATATATGTGTCAAAATGTGACATCCGATCCAATATATGTATCGAAACGTGACACCCGATCCAATCAACACAACCACAATCGCAATCACACCCATAATAAACATTACTCATAATCATATAATCAAGTATTAGGTTCATGGCATGCAATCATTCACACATACTCATTTTCATTGGATTTGATTCACATCTCCCTATTCACATACATGCATGCATACAATGAAGCAATTAACCGGCATATATCACACAACAGGACATCAAACCATCACCTACCTCGAAACCAAACTTGAATCCTCCTAAGATACTTGAGCTTCCCTTTCCGGATTCGTTCAGTTTGTTCTTGGTCTAAAAATAATTAATTAATGCAAGGATCAATAAACAAGGCCTAATTTACCCAGATAATAATCTATCTATCTATCCATGGTCAAACCCAAGATCCTAATGTTCAATTAGGGCTTTTCCCACCATTAACTTCAGTTCAAAACCTTCCCCCAATGATAATTACCCAAGAATCTAAGTTCTACGGATCAAAAAATGGATTAGGGGAGAAATAATCTTACCTTTAGCGCTACAAGTGGTAGAAAACTATCAAGAACTTGCCCTGGGTCATCTCTTAGCTCTCAAGAACGAATGATTGCAGAAGATAACATTTTTGGGATTTTTACCCGATTTAAGTCACGAATGTCCCGACACAGCGGGACCCAACCCACCACAGCGGCCCCACCCTGGCGGAATTAATCCCCCCCCCGACGGCTTGCACGGAGACAGAAAGTCAGAATTTGAGTTTCAAACTCCCATTTCACAACACACCTTTAACTCTTGACGTTCAAAAACTACCCGTTCACGCTAAGATCATGTAACGACCTGATTCTATCGTTAGGGACAAGCCAATGGGAAATAATTGAGGCTATAAAACTTTTGAGTAGTGACTTGGGAATTCCTAGCCTAGTTCAGATTTGGACGAAATTTGAGTCAAGTGAGGTCTAGGGAAATCTGGTAATGAATAAAAGAGTTAATTATGAATTTGATTACTTCAGTAGATAGCCAAGATGTTAGGGAGCCCGTACGGCTTTACGGAATCAAATTCGGGCGAGTAGAACTCCTGAAATTGATCTTAGCGTGACCGGATAGCTTTTGAACGTCAAGGGTTGAAGGTGTGTTGTGATATGGGAGCTTGGAACTCAAATTCTGACTTTCTGTCTCCATTCAAGCTGCCGGGGCAAAGTTAGTTCCGCTAGGGCGGGTCCGCTGTGGCGGGTTGGGTCCCGCTGTGGCGGGACAGTCGCGACTTAAATCAGGAAAAAACCCCTAAAATGTTATTTTCTGCAAACCTTTGTTCTTGAGAGCTAAGAAACGACCCAGGGCAAGTTCTTGACAGTTTTCCACCTCTTCTAGCGCTAAAAGTAAGATTTTTACTCCCCTAATCCATTTTTCGATCCGTAGAACTTAGATTCTTGGGTGATTATCTTTGGGGGAGGGCTTTTACCTGTAATTAATGATGGAAAAGCCCTAAGTTGGGTATTGGTATCTTGGGTTTGGCCTAGGGTTGATAATATCGATTGCAATCTGGGTAATTAGGCCTCATTTATTGATCCTTGCGTTAATTGATTGTTTATAGACCACGAACAAGCGGAAATAATCTGGAAAGGGAAGGCTCAAGTGTCTTAGGAGGATTCAAGCTTGGTTTCGAGGTAGGTGATGGTTTGATTTCATGTTTGTGTGATATATGTCGGTAATTGCTTCATTGTAATGCATGTATGTATGTATGTATGTGAATAAGTTACTATTGATCAAACCTAATGAAATGACTATGAATGAACAATTGTATGCCATGAATCAACATTTGATTGTATGATTAAGAGTATGTACATTATAAGTGTGAATGTGATTGTGGTTGTGTTGATTGGATCGGGTGTCACGTTCTGACACATACATTGGATCGGGTGTCACATTCCGACACACTAATTGGGATCGGGTGTCACGTTCCGGCATACTAACAGTTTGGGTATGGGTTCCCTAAGAGGACCATTGTTTTGTTTTATCTAATTGCTATTGAGAATGTGGAATTGTACATTGCTCCTGAAATGATAATTGAATTGTATTCCGTATATGTGTGCTTATTATATTGTGATTGTCTTCGTGTATTGTGCTTATGGGGGTGGCTGCGTGATCCTACCAGTACACTGTGGTTGTGTACTGATACTGCACTTGCTATTTCTTTGTTGAGTACAGCGCATCTTCAGGCAGCTACTGACAGACCTCATTTAGGAGACAACTGATCGAGACCAAATTCACGGGTGAACCAGTTGTTTTCTTCGGACTTAGAGTAGTACATTAGATATTCTCTTGTTTAGTTCGGGGTTGTACCCCTTGCTCTTAGACTTGTTGAACTTTAGAGTTTTGGTAGATTGACTTTCAGGTTCTAGGCATTGTTTTCCGTAATTATTTTATTAGACTTTCAGATTTTATGGGAACTCCAGTTTATTTCTACATTTAAACCTGCTTCCGTATCTTTAAATGTCTCTGTTGTAGTTTAGTTGGTTAGTATTAATGGTTCTCCCACCGGAGGGTTAGTGAGAGTGCCAATCACGACGGCCTGGGTCGTGACAAAGTTGGTATCAGAGTCCTAGGTTCGTTGATCTCATTGTACCAAAACGAGTCTAGTAGAGTCTTGCGGAACGGTACGGAGACGTCTGTACTTTTCTTCGAGAGGCTATAGTACTTTAGGAAATCGCTTTGTTTCTACTCCTTTCGTGCTATGACTTGATTCCAATTGGTATCTAGGTGATACAAATTGGTATCTTTCCTCCTTCACTCTATGGTCAGAACTAGAGCAACAGAAGTGGTAACACCAACACTAGCAAGAGAGGATGCATCCTTCCAAATAAGCATGTTTCCCCGATTCAATGTGGGCATGTAATGACTAGTGACAAACATGAGGTTCTTATTATGTCCTTAAGGTTGAAACCTTCATTCTTCATGGGTACTGAATCTGAAGATTCTTATGATTTTCTTGTTGATTATCATGAGTTGCTTCATAAGATGGACAAGGTAGAGTGATTTGGTGTTGAGTTTATGATATACCAGTTCAAGGGAGACTCCAAAATGTGGTGATCTCATGTTGAGTGTCGACTAGTAAATGCACTACTCATGACTTGGGAAACATTTTATAGCTTTCTTTATGGAGAAGTATATACCCTGAACTTTGAGGGATAGGAGGAGAGATGAGTTCCTAAATATAGAGGAACATAATATGTTTGTTGCAGCCTATAAAGCCAAATTTTGTGTTTCATCCAATTATGGTACTCCACTTTGCTTCAGTCAAAAAGAGCAAATTCGTCGCTTTGTGAAAGGATTAAGGTCATATTTGCAGATTCAAGCTTATAGGGGCTGCTTCAGCAAAATCTTCTCAGGAAGTGGTTGATTCTGTGACGGAGGTAGATGGGGTGAAGTTAGAAGACTTTGCCAAGGTGACAACATTCAAGAAGTTTTGTAAGGGACGGCTAGATAATGAACACCATTACTTAGGAAAATGCATTTAGTATGGTTATCATAACATGTATGGGTTGCTTAGTAAATGATGAAATTATGTGGTGACAATTGAGGTTAGAATCTCTACTACGATTTTCTACATTTAGTGTATATCAAAGAGGGTCATGATACAACTACTCCAATAGCAGTGATGCTTACTTGGTTAAGTTATTAAGTGTGTTACAATTGTGGAGAACCTGGACATATGAGGAGAGATTGTCCCCATCTGCGCAAGTCTGACCCCGTGCCACTGCAGACCAGAGCAGTGGTACCCGTGGGCAGGGGTAATAATGGCAGAGGACGTCCACAAGGTGGGCGGGGAGGGAATCAGCGAGGCCGTGGAGGCCGAGGAAATGGTAATGCAGGTAGAGGAGAAGTGCAGCAGGCAGGGAGGTTGCCCATCAAGATGACAGGGCTCAGTTTTATGCCTTTTCGGGCAAGACCGAGGCTGAGGTGTCTGATGCAGTGATCACAAGTACTATCCTTGTCTTTGACCGGATGGCTACTGTTATGTTTGATCTGAGTTCTACTTATTCATATGTGTCAGTTCAGTTTGCCTTGGGATTTGATGCGGTTTGTGATGTGCCTGATGCCCCCATCCATTTTCTACCCCAGTTGGAGAGTCAGTCATAGTCACCCATGTATATCGTACTTGTCCTGTCCTGTTTATGGGTTTTCAGACTTGGGCTGATTTGGTTATTCTGGATATGACTGACTTTGATATAATCTTTGGTATTACTTGGTTGTCCCCCTATTATGTTGTGCTTAATTGTAATGCTAAGTCAGTAACTCTAGAGATCCCAGGTAGGGAAAGGTTAGAGTAGGAAGGGCTGTACAAGCCTAAGCCAGCTAAGGTCATATCTTTCGTGCGGGCTAGAAAATTGATGGGGCAGGGGTGTTTGGCGTTTTTGGCTCATGTTTGGGATGTTGAGTCTCCTTCAATTGAGTCTATTCCTGTAGTGTCCGAATTCAAGGAAGTATTTCCTACCGATTTGCTTGGTATGCCTCCGGATAGAGATATAGATTTCAGTATTGAATTGGAACCTGGCACTGGCCCCATTTCCATTCCTCCTTATCGCATGGATCCGGCAGAATTGAGAGAGCTTAAAGCTCAAAAACCAGGAGCTTCTTGATAAAGGTTTCATCCATCCTAGTGCTTCCCCATGGGGTGCTCCTGTCTTGTTTGTTAAGAAAAAGGATGGTAGTATGAGGACTGGTGATTTTATCTTAAGCGACAAAGGAGTGGATTGATACCAGAATAACAAGTTTATGGATAAAGAAAGTCCCATTGAGTATACTTGGGTGAAGGCAATTGAAGATTTACTAAGAAAGTGCGTATAAAATTGGGTTAGTCCTTTGAATTTGATGAGTATACCTGAGTTTGAGGTGTCATGTCGATGAAAATTTTGACTTCGTAGTGATAGCCAGGGCTAACTGAGCATAATGGTAATAAGAGTTCGTGATGGATTGTGATGGGATGCAACTATATAATAAGATTATTGTTTAAGCGAATTTTGTATAGTAATTACGACTTGCGAGTATCTAAGGTTATGGGATTTTAATATTTGGTGAGTAACGTGGTTGTAAGGAAAGTTTTAAGAGATGGTGGGACACCACTCGAATAGAATTTAAAAGAGCTAGAGTCATAATGAAGAAAAAATAGTGGGATGTAGTACAGCCTTTAGAGAGAGGTGAGAGCAAGAATATTTTATTTGATTGCAAAGGCTAAAGAGGTATCTTTCGAGGGGTAGATAATTGGGTTTCGAGACGCGTGATTTTATTCATTTTGCTGTGGCAATGGTAATAGTATCACAGGTCCATCAGATTGGTTAAAAACTATTGGGAAAGACTTGAGAAAAGAGTGTACAGACATTAGCTCGAGGGTGATGATAAGTGCTTTATTTTTGTTTTTGAGTTTAGTAATGAGTACGATTGAATTTTTTTGAGAAAGATATTGTAAGATTTATGGAGATGCGATCAATGATAAGCGAAGATCTACGAATTCATAAAAATCTTCATGGTATAAGCTAATGTTGATAGATAAGGGGATTGTGTTATATGGTTGAATTTACAATTCAGATTTTCATTGTAAGTCTACATTCGTGGTGATATGATTTTTCAAGGTATGAATTTGCAAGGTGAGAAATGATCAATTTTATCAGGTATTGAGCATTTGAAAGGACTTACACCTGGGTTGAGTCGTAAAGTTGATTATTGTTGATTGTTTAAGTACCTAAGACAGGTTTTCATTTAAAAGTGTTGGTTTAAAGTAAGGTAAATGGTAGGAGTGTTTATGATGGCTGTTATTATTGAGAGTGGGCTTCAGTGAAGTGATGTGAAGAGTATGTGGAATCAACTGAATGGAAATGGCTGGTATCGGCTCTTCGGAGGAAAACCTTTAGTGTTATTCGATAAATTCCTATATGACCATCTATTTCATTTTGAACATGGTTGTGAGTATGATGCATTAGCTATGCTCACGTGTGTTTTCACTTTTGTGGGTGGATCTCTAGTGGTGGATCAGGTGTACCTATCCTGCGATGTCCTCTTGGTTGGGTAGGATGTTTGGGAAGATTGGTTCTCTCAGATGACATATTTGGTGTTGTCTTGGAGTTGTTGAAGTATTCTAGTGGTTCTACATGTACCGCCTTGCTTTGAGAATTTATAGAAGAGCTACCATGCGTATTTATGGTTGCTCGACAATCTTGATATTCATCTAGTCGTCGAGGTCATGTATCGATTATGTGTGGTTGAATGTGGGGATCATTGGGTCATATTCCACAGTTCTTAAGGGTAATCTACAATCACAATTGCTAATCTAGCATTTTGGTAGTGTTGTTAGAGGGTTTGTATGCTTGGACATATCCCTCGATGAGTATCTGATGTTTAAAGATCAATTTTTATAATTTTTATGGGAATTTATGTTGTGAGATGGAGATGTTGATAAGAACTATGATTGTTTGGGTATTATGAGTGTGTGTTGGTTGGTTCAGGTTCACCTCTAATTGTAGCGAGCATTGATTTAGGATTTTATCATGGTTGTGTGAGAAAGGATTCATCCTGATGATTGTGTCAAAGTCCTTGATAACATGTTGCAGACATGTGTACAATCAACTTTGGTGGTTATTGGGAATAGCTTTGTTGTTAGTTAAGTTTACACACAACAATAATTATCCCTCGAGTATTGAGATGACTTCATTGAGGCATTATATGGGAGGATGTGTAGGTATTCAATTGGTTGGTTTGGGGACGGAGATTACATCATAAAGTGAGACTCAGTTTAGTTAAACAAAGACCTTCAGTATGAGGAAGAATCGGTTGCAATTCTGGATCGCGATTTCTGGAAGCTGAGGACCAAGGAGATAAAGTTCGTGAAAGTTCAATGGAAGCATCATCCTATTGAGGAAGCTACTTGGGAAACCGAGGAGGACATGCGAGACAAGTATCCCAGTTGTTCAACGATTCAGGTACTACTCTACCCTTACTTTAGTCAGCCTTTCCTAGTTGATCACTCGGGGACGAGTGATGGGTAAATTGGTATCTGTTGTAATGACCTGATTCCGTCGTTACAGAAAAGTCAATGGGGAAAGAATTGGGCCAGAAAACTTTTGAGTAGTGACTTGGGAATTCCTACCCTAGTCCATATTAGGATGAAATCTGAGTCAGGTGAGGTGTATGGAAATCTGGTAATGAATAAGAGAGTTAATTATGAATTTGACCATATGAGTGGATAGCCAAGACGTTAGGGAGCCCGTACGGCTTTACGGAATCAAATTCGGGCGAGTAGAACTCCTGAAACTGATCTTAGCGTGAACGGGTAGCTTTTGAACGTCAAGGGTTAAAGGTGTGTTGTGAAATGGGAGTTTGGAACTCATATTCCGACTTTCTGTCTCTGTGCAAGCCACCGGGGTGAGGTTAGTTCCTCTAGGGCGGGGCCGCTGTGGCGGGATAGTCGCGACTTAAATCGGGGAAAAACCCCAAAAATGTTATTTTCTGCAAACCTTCGTTCTTGAGAGCTAAGAAACGACCTAGGGAAAGTTCTTGACAGTTTTCCACCTCTTCTAGCGCTAAAGGTAAGGTTTTTACTCCCCTAATCCATTTTTTGATCCGTAGAACTTAGATTCTTGGGTGATTATCTTTGGGGGAGGGTTTTGACTTGTAATTAATGGTGGAAAAGCCCTAAGTTGGGTATTTGGATCTTGGGTTTGGTCTAAGGTTGATAATATCGATTGTAATCTGGGTAATTAGGCCTCGTTTATTGATCCTTGCGTTAATTGATTGTTTATAGACTACGAACAAGAGGAAATAATCCGTAAATGGAAGGCTTAAGTGTCTTAGAAGGATTCAAGTTTAGTTTCATGGTAGGTGATGGTTTGATTTCATGTTTGTGTGATATATGTCGGTAATTGCTTCATTGTAATGCATGTATGTATGTGAATGAGTCACTATTGATCAAACCTAATGAAATGACTATGAATGAACAATTGTATGCCATGAATCAACACTTGATTGTATGATTATGAGTATGTACATTATGAGTGTGAATGTGATTGTGGTTGTGTTGATTGGATCGGGTGTCACGTTCCGACACATACATTGGATCGGGTGTCACGTTCCGACACATACATTGGATCGGGTGTCACGTTCTGACACATACATTGGATCGGGTGTCACGTTCCGACACATACATTGGATCGGGTGTCACGTTCCGACACACTAATTGGGATCGGGTGTCACGTTCCGGCACACTAACAGTTTGGGTATGGATTCCCTGAGAGAACAATTGTGTTGTCTTATCTAATTGCTATTGAGAATGTGGAATTGTACATTGCTCCTGAAATGATAACTGAAATGTTTTATGTATATGTGTGCTTATTATATTGTGATTGTCTTCGTATATTGTGCTTATAGGGATAGCCGTGTGATCCTACCAGTACACTGTGGTTGTGTACTGATACTGCACTTGCTCTTTCTTTGTTGAGTATAGGGCATCTTCAGGCGGCTACTGACAGACCTCATTTAGGAGACAACTGATCGAGGCCGAATTCAAGGGTGAGCCAGTTCTTCTAGGCTGCCATGAGTTCTCATTCTGTTTAGTCCATTTTCTTCGGACTTAGACTAGTACATTAAATATTCTCTTGTTTAGTTCGGGGTTGTACCCCTTGCTCTTAGACTTGTTGAACTTTAGAGTTTTGTTACATTGACTTTCAGGTTCTAAGCATTGTTTTCCGCAATTGTTTTGTTAGACTTCCGGAGTTTATGGGAACTCCAGTTTATTTATGCATTTAAACTTGTGTCTGTATCTTTAAATGTCTCTGTTGTAGTTTAGTTGGTTAGTATTAATGGTTCTCCCACCGGAGGGTTAGTATGGGTTCTAATCACGGCGGTCTGGGTCGTGACAGATCAGTTTCGGCAGTTCTACTCATCCAAATTCGATTCCGTAAAGCCGTACGGGCACCCTAACGTTTTGGCTATCCACTCATGTGATCAAATTCATAATTAACTCTCTCATTCATTACCAGATTTCCCTAGACCTCACTTGACTCAAATTTCGTCCAAATCTGGACTAAGCTAGGAATTTCCAAATCACTACTCAAAAGTCATCTGGCCTAAATTCTTTCCCCATTGACTTTTCCATAACGACGAGAACATATCGATACAATACGGTCATACACCATAATACCATCAACTATATACCAATCAAATTAATGAATAACTAGACCAACATATATGAAAAGATCACTAGTGTTGGTAAAAAAAATATTTGTAAAAAAATTAAATTACAAAGTATTGTATTTATGGTGTTGTTTTACAAAGCAACACCAACATATCAAACAATTATACCAAAATACATATACAAATTATAATTTACACCAAAAAACATATTCAATTGAATTTTTTTCGCAACCGAAATTACGCCGTCGTAATTGATTTTTGCATCATAAATAACTCATTCGATCTTGAAATCCACATACCTTCCTGTGATACATTTCAACAAAAAGTTAAAAAAAATACTAAACATAAGTTTTAACAATCAAATTTTAAATAGATAGTTAAGCTTTTTTATATCACCAAAAAAATCCCATATACAAAATGGTGCATATTATGGTTAAACTAATGGTGTTCAGTTCAATATGATCAATATTATATGACATACAACAAGATATACACCATAACCTTACCAAAAAAAACACCAAATATGTTGTACAATCAATTTATTTAGATAATGGTATACATTATGATTAAACTTTGGTGTACAGTGCACTATGATACAAAATACATATTTTAAATCAGGATATACACCATAATCTAATCAAGAATTTCTCAATTGTTTTGTATAATCAAATTAATCAAAAATTGCGAACATTATTATTTAGCACTACTTTCCATATCAATATTATCCATAAATAGTGGTAAATATATACAATTCAATTTATAATGAATTGTAACTTTTATTTTGGTTATATGTGAATTCTACGATGAATAATACCATAATCTACAAACGATACTGAATGTTCCGTTTTAACATCTTCAACAATTAAAAAAATGAACCTACAATTTAAATATGTGCAAGGAAGATCAAATAATTTTTAATTAACTATCATAGGAATACCAATATTATAGCAATTATCAATACTTCCTATCAGATCCTCGCAGAAAAAGTTTAAAATAGACAATTGCTAGAAACAATTCGTGAGAAAAATGGTTAGAAATTACATAAACAAGAGAGAGAAATAGTATCAACAAAACCAACAAAAATCTTAAAACAATCAAAATTGAACTATATGAATTAAAAAAAAAACTCGAAAGTAACTTTAGAAACTGATACATACATGTTACATTGTTTTCAACCATTGAAACCAGGTGATAGAGAATTTATTTTTGGTTAGAATTCTTTTGAGTTTATGAGAGATAAGAATATTTGTGGAAGGTAAATAACAGAATGAGAGGAAATCAAAAAATTAAAATCTTTTTTAATATTGAAACGTGTGCTGCTTTATTTTAAAAAAAAATTACGATTTTTTTTTTGAGTTTGTATTGTTTTGTAAAAATTATATTGCTATGTTGCTGAAAAGTTAAATTATTGCTATATAAGAGTTATTTAGATACTTAATTTGTATATTTAGGTTTTTATCCCAAAATGAAAACACCCCTATTCAGATCTTCAAGTGTTGTTTATCTTAAAAGAAAAAAAGAAAAAATGTGTAAACTTCTACATCCCATTTTTTTTTTCTAAATAAGTTCATATAGTTGACAAGATTAAGAAATATGCAATTGACATTTGAATACAATCACTATACTAAAAATGATCTTTAACGACAATTAATTAATGACAATAACTGAATTTCCATAAATTATGTATTTTTAGCGGTAATTAGCACTTTTTGTATATGTCCTTAAAGCCTTTAGCGACATTAAATCTAATGACACTTAACTAATGCCGGTAAAGACTTTAGTACTATTTATTAATGTATATATTTATTGGCGCTAAAAGTTATTTTTGTTGTAGTGAATATCTTTTTTTTCTCGTCTAAGTGTAAATTAGTAGAACATACATCATTTCTATGATTTTCTTAAAGGCGTGTGAACGAGAAATGTGATAACTAATATGCAATGAAGGAAATCTTATAACAAAATGTGACAACATATTCAATGACTAGGGGTGTGCATCGGTCGGTCAGTTCTGTTTTATGTATTATTGGTTCGGTTTATCGATTTTCAGTTTTTAAATATGCTAAACCAATAACAAACAATAAGATATCTTTTATCGGTTTTCGGTTTATCAATTTTTTATCATTAATGGTTTGGTTTTCGATTTACCCAATAAAAAAATGCTCATAAAATAAATATATAAATTCACACTTCTTTGAAAATTTGGCACAATACAGTAAAACAAACAAATCAACTGTAAATGAAATGTTTTGATATAGAGAAATAAGAAGGGCAAAAAACATAAGTATACAAATTAAGTACCTTAATTACTACTATATAACAATAGTTTTTTCTCGTCTACATAACAATAGTTTTTTTAAAATAAAATAGGATTTAATATAGAAAAAAAAACGTAGATATAGGGGAAAATCATAGAAATAGGAAAAAACACGTAGAAATAGTCGGCCATGATTTACTCTGATTTCCTCCAATTCTTTTACCTTCCATAATTTACTCAAATTGGTTATATATTCTCTCCCATCTTAAAAAGGTAACAAAAATAAAACTCTTTTTCTACTCATTCTGGTCGACTGTTCAATCATGGATACCAACATTTTTTCAATCTTAATTCAACACAACGGACGATGAGACGCATCAGGTAATTCTGATAAATCACGATTGAATTGGTGTTTTTTTAAATGATTATATTAATTATATTTCGGTCTTTTTTTTTCATGATTGTTATCTTGTAATCTATTGTGTTGGGTATATGTTTTGTGTGTTACAATCTGAAATAAGGGGGTTTGAATTTGGCTATATTGAGTGGTGTAATTGATCGTGTAATTTGTGTTGTTATTAATCACCAATTATGTGTTAATTTTGGTAATTATTCTTTGGTTTAATTTGTAGGATTTTGTGGTTTATTATAAGATTCATATCTCGTGAATATGTTTTTAGTAAATTAATTGATGAAAATAATAGTCTTTTTTAATTGGTGCATAAACAATAAAATTTATACAAAAAATTTAGTGGATTAATAGGTGTAATTGATAGTGTGCATGATGAAGAAGATTTGGTGTAATTTGTATTGCGTATTATGTTTTCGTAAACAACATAAGTCATATAAACGCCATATTCGTTGACTAATTTTTGGTAAATTATTAGGAAAAATTAATATTGTATTTGTTTTAATATGGTATATTATGTTTTAAAGGAACATCGACATTCTTTAATATTTTTTGGTATATATTTAGGTGGTGTATATTTTGTGGTATATATATTGAATTATATGGTATATTATCTTGTTATTAATATGCAGGTTTGGTGTAAATCATACTGTTATGGTGTAATATTGAATATATTTTGGTAGATTATTCAGCGAAATTTAAGATATATTGTCACGATCCGAGCCTACACCCTGGACGTGGCCGACACTCGAGAACCATTGCTGGTCCCAAGCGAACCCTCATTCTGGCTGAATACAACCGGAAGACTAACTCAAGCATACAAAAGCTTAAAAACTGAATAAAAATAATATATTCAACTCGCCATAAAATAGGCAACTTAAGTCTTTAAAACATTTAACAAAATAAAAGAATAGACTTCTGAAACTCTATTGTCTATCTATGAAGCATCTAACTGACAAAGATGGAATTCGGGACAAGACCCACGACATCCTAACAACTGATATAACTGAAAGTAGAAGTGAAGCCCTCCGGAAGCAAGGAGGCTCACCATAGCTAACTCGAACTCCATGTGGTAACAATGAAGCTCATGTTGATGACCCTGAATACCTGTATCTGCATCATGAAACGATGCAGGCCAAATGGCTCAGTACGTGGAATGTACGAGCATGTAAGG
>JAJONR010005846.1:0-10859 GCA_029582245.1 Solanum etuberosum | reverse complement strand
CAGATTTCTTTGCTGCTTCTTCTTGTTCTTTAGCCTTTTTCCTTTCTTCATCTCTTTTACCGAAAGCACAAGCAGGAGGGGTGTGGCCCTGATGTTTGTAGTAAGTGCAATAGAGAGGTATATCTTCGTATTCAATATCTTGCCATCTTCCTTCTCCATTTGGGTCTTCATTCACATCGAAGCCAATCCACACACTTTGAATTCTTGGTTGTGTGATGTCCATTTGAACTTTTACCTTTGCTACGCTTCCCCTAGTCTTTTGCATGAAAGCCATATCCAAGTGTAGCACCTGTCCCACATCCGAAAGCAATAAAGTAACAAACTCCTTGTAAAAGAAATGCCAGGGTAATTCTGGGAGTACAACCCAAACAGGAAGAATAGGAGTTTCATATTTTGGATCAAAGGTCGGAGTCCAGACTTGAAACCTCATGAAGACACCATCGATATACATTCTCTTACTGTCCAAGACAGTAGCTCTATCATGCTCATTGTCGAGGTCAATGTATATGTGTCTAGAATTGAAATGAGTGATCTTAACTGTGCCTCGAAGCTCAGTCTGAGTAATGAACTTCTTCCGAATCACCTCCATTTTGGGCATAGGACTGTAAAACTTCCCAATAAGAGTATACTTACACGATGCAGCCATTTTAACCATATAATCATCTCTTTTAAACATAACAGCTGGGCAGCCCTGTTTGGTCGCTCTTTTAGGAGGAGTAAGATCAATTTTGGGTTCATTTTCAATTTGTTTAACCCTAAGCCTTGTAGCCATAGATTGCTTTGCGATGGGAGGAGGAGGATGGTTGGTATTGGTGCTTGAAGAAGGCTTTACGGTAATCAGAAGAGCATTTTGGGATAGAGGTATATTCAGATTTTGGCCTTTACCGGGATTGAATTTTTCAAAGTTGGAGGAGATCGGAGGGAGCTCACTGGTAGAGGGTTTGGAAGTATTTTTAGATTCAATATTTGTGACCTGGTGGATAGGAGTATTGGTTGAGATGATGTGACGACCACGCTGTTTTGGGACACTATTAAGGTCAGAAATTTTGGGATCGGAGTTCAGAGATTTGAAAAAATTATTTTCAACAGTGGAAACATTGGTTGGACAAACAGGAATTATCTGAGGCTGAGAATTTTTTCCCCCGGTGATCGAAACAGTGATTCCGGCAGAACAGTCGAAATTGGAATGGTTTTCAACCCTATTTTCCAAATTCGAAAAGATGGGGGATGAATTGGATGGGGCTTTTTGGCCATAGAGATCACTAGAAAAATGAGGCTCAGTTTCGCTTTGAGTTTTTAATTTTCCGGTGCCCAGAGCTCTGGCACCGGTGGTCGGCTGAGCCCTAGAAACCCTAATACTCAAATTCGAGTTGTTGGGAGAGGAATTTGATGGGGCTTTTGATGATTCTGGAATTACCTCATTGTTTTGCGTAGATTGGCATCGCCAATTTTGGATTTGGAGTGCCGCCGCCGTACCGCCGCCATCCGACAGTGTTGGTTGAACCCTAATATTGAAATTCGTTGCATTCTGCTGCTCAGTTGAAGGGGCTTTTTGGACTGACGAGATCAGGGTACCATTATGCATCGAACCTTCAAGACAATTTGTAATTTGGGTGTAAGAGGTGGCGGCGCCACCAAGGCCTGAAATCGCCGGTGGTGGCGTTGGCTTTAGACTCAAATTCGTAGCGTTCCACCCAGTAGAAATAGGAGTTCTTTGTATGGTTGTGGTCGTAATGGGACAAGGAATATTTCAGCATTGGTTTTGACCCAAAAAACTTGCTGGAAAAAGATCGATTTCGGCCACCTGTTCGTCGCTGGCCTTCCCGCCGTCAAAATTTGCTGGGCTTTCTTTGGAGGATGCAGCTTGAGGAGTGAAACAAACCCCAATAGGAGCGCCACCACGAATGTCACCGGAAGAGGCTCAAATTTCAGTCCGATTGTTCGGCGATTCACCAGAATTCGGGAGATATTTCGCCGGTCGATTACTCTCAATTGGCACGGTGGAATCGTCTAGTTTTCGGATATGTTGTAGATCAGATGTAGCTATATCATCTCCAGTAGTTAGCTTTCACAAATTAACAACAACAAGAGGGATGTAAATGTTTTCATGATTCTGGGCATTTCGGTCTTGGGAAAACACTACAGTGACCGCAGCTGTTTTTGGCATTTTCCCGAGGCTGTGGATGGAATTTTTTGATGCTTCAACTTGCGTTAGATTCGTATCATCGATATCTAAAATTGTATCTTTCGAATGAAATTTTTCAATGTCCGGAGGGGGGTCGGGCCCCATGGAAGCCTCCCTTGTTACAAGGCACTTCCTTGAGAGCTTTTTCCTTAGAGAGATGTTGTAGTGAGGGAAAAAAATTGAGAAATGAGGATGCGATGGGGTTTAGGGTTTAGGGTTAGGGTTTAGGGTTTAAGGTTTAAGGTTTAGGGTTCCAAGTATATGGATTAGGGTTTAGGGTTTAGGATAAAGGGTTTAGGGTTTTTTTTTGTTTTTTTTTTGTTTTTATTTTAACGACCCTTGGGTGGGTCAGGGGCTTAGCAACACCCCCAGGCCTTAACATAAATAAACAGAAGCAAAGATACAAGGAGGGGGACATAAACCTTACCTCCGGTCCTATGATGGTTCATGGGTCGACATACCCCCAAGGGATATTCAACTCATGACCATACTATAAAGATGAAACCTAACCACTATGCACCTAAGAGAGGACTCCTCTCGATACAAAGAAACTAGGAAACATAAATAAGGGAGACTCTCCCCTTACATAAATAAGAAGCTATAATTAGACAATTAAGAAAATTACTGAAATAGATAGCTTGGAAATGCGGCTTGCAACATGGGTATAGAGCCATCTATACAAATGATTTGAATGCATATCAAAGGGGTTGTTTGATTCTTCTCAATTTTTTTCTTCTGAAGTTAACCATCCCCATTTTTTCAAGCAGGAAGCTTCCTTTAACCTCCACTGGTAACTGTTGATAGGTGTAATAATGAAGAGCAATGTCTTTTTTGTGACTTCTTTTGGATAAGAAATCTGTTGTGTTGTTTGCTTCCCTGTAGGTGTGTCTGCACTGAAAAAATTCCAGCTGATTGATGGTGCTGATCAGAGGAGTAGTGAACTGTTGCAAGCTCCATGGAGGTTTGATTCTGTGTGTAATCCATTTGGTAAGCAATTCTGAGTCAACTTCAAGGATGATTCTCTTATAGCCATGCTGAATACACCATTGAATTCCATGAACAGCTGCAAGAGTTTCAACTTGGTTGTTGGTGCCAATTCCTAATGGAGTGCTGAAGGCATACACTAAATTTCCATTAGAGTCTCTAAGTATTCCTCCACCTCCAATCTGTCCGGGATTGCCTAGTGCACTTCCATCTGTGTTAAGTTTGAGAGTATTATTAGGTGGCCTGATCCACCTAATTTCCTTGACCTGAACTTCCTGCCAGCAACCTTCAATTACTTTCATTAATTCTATCCAACTGTAAGGCCATTGGAGGTATGGAAAGGCAGAATGGAGAAGATTGTTGATGTCCTTGAGGATTGAGAATTTGACTCTAGGGACACTTGAGTGTTTAGTCCCATATTTTTCCGAGCATCTATTCTTCCATAAATTCCAGCAGATAAAAATGGTCAAAGCCTGGACTATGAGTTTGTGAACTTCATTTTTGGTTTCCAGCCTCCACCATTTCAAAATGTGAGTTTTTAGAGGTACTTGTCTATGATCAATGCCTACCAGTGCAGAGAAGAATCTCCAGATGTGTGCTGCAAAATCACCTGTAACAAATATATGGTCAATATTATCCCAGCCTTGGACTCTGCAGCAAGAGCATCTGACAGGTTCACTTCCAAACTTGATGATCTTCTCGTTGGTGGGAAGTTTGATTCTTAAGGCCCTCCACAGAAGGAAGGAAACCTTGAAAGGGATATTTTTATGCCAAGTGTGAGAGTTAGTGGTGGTTTTGGTCTTTTTTTTTCTGATAAATTCCCAGGCAGAGGAGCAAGAAAACAGACCACTGCATGTAGGAGCCCAGATTGCCTCATCTGGAACATTTTCCTGATGGTAAATTACAGTGTTAAGAATTTTTGGGACAAGAAGAGGAGGAGCATGTTGTCTCACCATGGATTCCTTCCAAGTTCCAGCATTTATAAATTGAGAAACTATGATATTATTGAGGCTGGTAATGCTGCTACAATGATGAGCCAGGGGGCCATCCCCCACCCAGTTATCCCACCAGAAGGAACAGCTTCCGGAGTGAATTTTCCACTTGATTTGATCTTCCATAATTGACTTGTTTCTCATCATATACCTCCAGATCAGTGATTGACCTGTGTCCAATTTCTTTCCAACAGGGTTGGACCTTTGACAATATTTGGATTTGAGGAATTTCCCCCACAAGGAGCTTTTGGTTCTAAAGGACCACCATTGCTTAAACTGTAATGAAGTGCAAATATCTTCAAGGTTCCTTACCCCTATGCCCCCTTCCTCATAAGGGTAGCTAAGAGTTTCCCAAGACGCCCAATGATATTTTCTTCTTTCTTTATCCCATCCCCAAAAGAAATCTGCAATAACCCTCTTAATATATTGAATGGTGGTTCTGGGAGGAGAAATTGCAGCCATAGTATGAATTGGGATAGATTGAAGGACATGTTTTATTAAAGTGCCTCTTCCTCCAAAGCTGAGGATTTTTGATTGCCAACCACTTACTCTCTTAACCACTTTTGCCACAAGATCAGAATAGTAGATAATTCTTTGCCCACCTATGTAGAGAGGGCAGCCAAGGTATGTGATAGGGCTCCCTTTTTGTATAAAACCAGTAATTTCTTTGATCAAGTAAACAATATGAACTGGAGTGTTTTCAGGGATCATGAAGTGACTTTTCTCTTTGTTAATGAGTTGGTCTGATGCAGTTTCATAGTTGGTCAGGGTTTTCATGATCAATTGTAAAGAAGTTCTGTTCCCAGAAGTGAAGATAATCACATCATCCGCAAAACTCAAGTGGTTAATTTGCGGGCCCTTCACGTTCATTTGAAAACCCTTATATTCTGGAATTTGATGAAGGCTATTCATCATCCTAGATAATACCTCTGCACCTAAAATAAATAGGGCCGGAGACAGAGGGTCACCTTGCTTGAGTCCCCTGGTGGAATGGAAGAATCCATGTCTAGTGCCATTCACATTAATAGAGTACCAGTTGTTGCTCATAATCCTCCAAACCATGTCAATGATCAGTTCACAGAACCCCATTTTCCTCATTATCATACAAGTAAAAGCCCATGAGACTCTATCATATGCCTTGGTCATGTCAAGTTTGATCACCACATTGTCTCCCTCATTTGGTTTCTTAATTCCATGAGTGATTTCCTGAGCCAACATAATATTCTCAGAGATGCTCTTACCCTTAACAAAGCCGGAATGGTTCTCAGAGATTAGCAAAGGAAGGATAGAAGACAATCTGATGCAAAGTATTTAGAGATGATTTTGTTGGAGAAGTTACTCAAGCTAATAGGTCTGAATTCATTAAAGTTGTTGGGATGTTCAACCTTAGGAAGTAAAACCAAGCATGCATGAGAGATGAATTTGGGCATTTCACAACCACAAAAGAAAGCTTGAATGGCCTCCAAAAGATCAATCTTGATAATATCCCAACAACTTTGATAAAACTTGCCTCCAAAACCATCTGGACCAGGTGCTGAATTGGGGTTCATAGAGAATATAACCTGTTTCAACTCATCCATTGTAGGAATAGCCTGTAAAGTGCTATTTTGTTCATCAGTGACCATTCTGGGAATATAATGCAGAACTTCCTCATTAATCCTCTTGTCATTTCCAGTGAACATGTCCTGGAAATAGTCACAAGCAGCTGTAGCTATGGCCTCATCTCCTTGTATCCACTTATCATCACTAATGCAGATCTTGTGAATGAAAAGTTTCCTTCTTCTACCCCTCATGATAGCATGAAAATATTTGGAGTTGGTGTCACCCTCCTTAAACCACTGTAGTTGAGTTTTTTGCCTTAGAACAGAAGCTTCAATTTTCAGAAACTTTATATATTCAGCATTCACATGATGGAGCTTGGTTCTATTTTCCTCAGTATTGTTGATGATAATTTCTTCCTCTGCCTGCTGGACCTTCTGTTCATACTCTTTGACATTGGTGAAAATATCTCCAAACTCTTTTCTGGACCAAGAACTCAAAGTAGAACTCAACCTTTTCATTTTTTGATGAAGCTTGTACATAGGGTTGCCACTTGCTTCCCTATCCCAACACTCTTGGACAGTGGATTCAAAGTTGTCATGGTCTGTCCAACAATGCAGAAATTTGAAGTACTTACTGATTTTTTCAGATCTTACCTCCACTTCCATAAGCAGTGGACAGTGGTCAGATCCAACTGAAGGTAAGTGAGTGATGGTACTTTGAGGCATGCTTTCCAGCCATTGGTCATTCACCATGGCTCTATCAAGTCTCTTCCAAAACCTGTGCTCCTCAGATCTTTGGTTGCACCAAGTGAAATGTTGACCACTATAACCAAGATCCATAAGGCCACAAGCTTCTATAACACTGATGAATTCAAAGCTTTTATTCATGTTGTAAGGAATATCCCCTTGTTTTTCCTCCGGACAAGTAATCACATTGAAGTCTCCAATAGTGCACCAAGGGATGTTCATATTGGAGAAAAAAATAAGCCTATCCCAAAGAGGTCTCCTGAGATGCTCCATGAATTTGGCATAAATAAAGGAAGAAATAAACTTCCCTTTATGCTCCACATGTTGAATAGCACAAGTGATGTGTTGGTCTTCTAATTCTAATACTTCACAATTCATATCAGAATTCCAAAAAATCCATATTTTTCCATTGGGGTTACAGGCTGCATTATCCATATTAAGGTGGATTCTGTAACTGTTGAGGTGTGCATTATCAGCAAAAGGTTCAAGGATCACAATCATAGCATTATTATGAATTTTCTTGAGGTTTTGGAGTCTTTCCAAAGATCCTTGGGTGTTGATGCTTCTAGCATTCCAGCATAGGGCTTTAAACATTAAAAATCTTTACTTCTGGACCTAGTGTTGGGTCTGCTAAAATTAGCAGATGTAGTGTGAGATGCTTGTTTGGTCTGTTGGTGTGATTGTTTCCTTCCTCTGGGTGAAAGTCCTTGTTGATTAGTAATTTCCTGTATCTCCTCTTGGAATTCACTTTGGAAATTGGAACCAAAAACCTTGATAAGGTGATTGTTGATGTCTTCCTCATCATCATCTTCCTCTTCTATAGACTGTGTGTCAAGATCAAACTCATCCTCAGATTGAACCACATCATACTCTGTGTTTCTTTCATTGGTTTTGTGAGCCTGTTGTTGTTGGTCTTGGTAAGGTTGATGTTGATTCTTTTTGTTGCTATCTCCTTGAATTTCTGCTTCTTGTTGTTGTCTTTTTTTGAGAGAATCTCTTTTCTTTTTACTCATTTTGCCCTTGGATTTATTGTTGGACTGGTTGCTGGGAAAGTTGTCATTTTTTTCATGTTTTTCCTCTGGTTGAACCTGCTTCACAGCCCCTTTCTGATTGTGTTTGGCTCTCACTGTCTGTACCCTTGTGCTGTTTTGGTTTTCACTGTTACTATCAACCACCTGTTGTTGACTTGTATCATCATTCTGAAGACTGTTATGAGCATGTTGGACATTCTGTTTGGCTGCAACTTGTATTGAGGTAGCAGGAGCTCTAAGGTCTAGTCTAAGGTCTGTGTGTACCCCCTCATGCAGAACATGAGTCAAAGACCCCCCTTTGGATATCCCTTCCTGCAGTTTAGCAATTTTCTCCTGACATCCCCCTTCCATCCCTCCTTCAGCTTCCACACCAGTAGAAAACAATAAATTATCAAAAGGGTTTGGGGGGATTGGGAGCATTGAGTCAATACCTGTGCTCTTGGATGTTTGTTTGGATTCCTTTGCTTCCTTAGGAGTGATTGTCTTATGGTTGTTAGTATGAGTTTGATTTTCAAGTGTTTGGGTTTAAGGTTTAGGATTTAGGGTTTAGGGTTTTGGGTTTAGGGTTTAGGGCTTAAGGTTTAGGATAAATGGTTTAGGATTTAGGGTTCAGGGTTTAGGGTTTAGGGTTTAGGGTTTCGAGTTTAGGGTTTAGAGTTTAGGGTTTAGGGTTTAGGGTTTAGTGTTTAGGATTTAGGGTTAGGGTTTAGGGTATAGGTTTTTTTTTAGGGTTTAGTGTTAAGGTTTAGGGTTTAGGGTTTTGGGTTTAGAGTTTTGGGTTTAGGGTTTAGCATTTAAGGTTTAGGGTTTTGGGTTTAGGGTTTAGCAATTAAGGTGAAGGGTTTTGGGTTTTGGGTTTAGGGTATAGAGTTTAGGATTTAAGATAAAGGTTTTAGGGTTTAGGGTTTAGGGTTAGGGTTTAGGGTTTCGAATTAGGGTATAAGGTATAAGGTTTAAGGTTTAGGGTTTACGGTTTAGGGTTTAGGGTTTAGGGTTTCGGGTTTCGGGTTTCGGGTTTCGGGTTTTGGGTTTAGGGTTTAGGGTTTAGGGTATAGGGTTCTGAGTTTAGGGTTTAAGGTTTAGGTTTAGGATTTAGGGTTTATTGTTTAGGGTTTAGGGTCTAGGGTCTAGTGTTTAGGGTTTAGGGTTTAGGGATAAGGTCTAGGTTTTAGGGTTTAGGGTCTAGTGTCTAGGGTTTAGGATTTAGGGTTAGGGTTTAAGGTTTAGGACTTATGGTTTAGGGTTTATGGTTTAGGACTTAGGGTTTAGGGTTTAGGGTTTTTTTTTGTTTTTTTATTTTAACGACCTTTGGGGGGGTCAGGGGCTTAGCAACACCCCCAGGCCTTAACATTAAAAAACAAATTACGCAAATTCAAGGAGGGGGACATAAAACCTTACCTCCAACCGATGGTGGTTCATAAATCAGCCATCCTACTACGGCTAGCCAACTCATCCCCGATACTAGAAAGGAAACCTAATAGCTAGGGTTTAGGGTTTAGGATTTAGGGATTAGGGTTAGGGTTTAGGGTGTATGGCTTAGGTTTTTGGGTTTAGGGTTTAGGGGTTAGGGTTTAAGGTTTAGGGTTTAGGGATTAGGGTTAGGGTTTAGGGTTGAGGGTTGAGGGTTTAGGCTTTAGGGTTTAGAGTTTAGGGTGTATGGCTTAGAATTTAGGGTTTAGGTTTTATGGTTTATGTTTTAGGATTTAGGGTTTAGGGTTTATGATTTATGGGTTAGGGTTTTGGGTTTAAAGTTTAGGGTTTTGGGTTTCGAGTTTAAGGTTTAGGGTTTATGGCTTAGAGTTTAGGGTTTAGGGTTTTAGGTTTATGGTTTAAGGCTTAGGGATTAGGGTTTAAAGTTTAGGGTGTCGGGATTAGAGTTTAGGGTTTAGCGTTTATGTGTTAGGGTTTAGGGTTTTGGGTATAGGGTTTAGCGTTTAGGGTTTAGAGTTTAGGGTTTAGAGTTTAGGGTTTAGGGTTTGGGTTTTAAAGTTTGGGTTTAGGGTTTAGAGTTTAGGGTTTAAAGTTAAGGTTTAGGGTTTAGGGCTTATGGATTAGCATTTAGGGCTTAGCATTAAGGGTTTAGGGTTTAATGTTGAGGTTTTAGGGTTTAGGGTTTCGTGTTTTGGGTTTTGGGTGTCAGGTGTCAGGTTTCGGGTTTAGGTTTAAGGGTTTAGGATTTAGTGTTTAGGGGGTTTAGGGTTTATGATTTAGGATATAGGGTTTAGGGTTTAGGATTCCAAGTATAGGGTTTAGGGTTTAGGATAAAGGGTTTAGGGTATAGAGTATAGGGTTTTGGGTTTAGGGTTTAGGGTTTAGGATTTAGGGTTTAGGGTATAGGGTTTTGGGTTTAGGGTTTAGGGTTTAGGGCTCCAAGTTTAGCATTTAGAGATTAGGGTTTAGGGTTTAGCATTTAAGGTTTAGGGTTTAGGGTTTAGGTTTTAGGGTTAGTGTTTAGGGTTTAGGGTTTAGGGTTTAGAGTTTAGGGTTAAGGGTTTAGGGTTTAGGGTTTAGGGTTCCAAGTATAGGGTTTAGGATAATGGATTTAGGGTTTAGGGTATAGGGTTTAGGGTTAGGGTTTAGTGTTTAGGGTTTAGGGTTTAAGGTTTAGGGTTTAGGGTTTAGGGTTTAGAGTTTAGGGTTTAGGATTTAGGGTTTAGGTTTAGGGTTTAGGGTTTAAGGTTTAGGGTTTGGGGTTCAGGGTTTATGATTCAAGGCTTAGGGTTTGGGTTTCAGGGTTTAGGGTTTAGGGTTTAGATTTTAGGATTTAGGATTTAGGGTTTAGGGTTTAGGTTTTAGGGTTAGGGTTTAGGGTTTAGGTTTTATGGTTTAAGGCTAACGACCCTACAGTTTAGGATTTATGCATTTTGGGTTTAGGGTTTAGGATTTAGGATTTAGGGTTTAGGGTTTAGGTTTTAGGGTTTCAGGTTTTGGGTTTTGGGTTTAGGATTTAGGATTTAGGGTTTAGGGTTTAGGGTTTCAAGTATAGGATTTAGAGTTTAGGGTTTAGGGTTTAAGGTTTAGGGTTTAGGGTTTATGGTTTATGGTTCAGGCCTTAGGGTTTGGGTTATAGGGTTTAGGGTTTAGGGTTTAGGGTTTAGATTTTAGGATTTAGGGTTTAGGATTTAGGTTTTAGGGTTCCAAGTATAGGGTTTAGGGTTTAGGAGAAAGGGTTTAGGGTTTAGAGTTAGGGTTTAGGGTTTAGGTTTAGGGTTTAAGGTTTAAGGTTTAGGGTTTAGGGTTTAGAATTTAGGGTTTAGGGTTAGGGTTTAGGGTATAGGGTATAGGGTTTAGGGCTTAAGGTTTAGGATAAATGGTTTAGGATTTAGGGTTGAAGGTTCCAAGTTTAGGGTTAAGGGTGTAGGGTTTAGGATAAAGGGTT